>JAOQMS010071275.1:0-23051 GCA_027563885.1 Erythroxylum longipes
CTAAGTCTCCAACCGCTTCTTTGAATCTTGATAACCGCTTCTTGCTTCTTGATTCTTGAAAACCGTTATTTAGTTGAATTCGGTAACTAACTCCAACTAACTAACTGCTCGATGTGCTAGCGTATCTTCTGCTTTGTATCATCTGTGTTTTCTTCTGTGTTTTGCTTCTTCTGTCTTATACTTCTTATTTGTTTCGCTTCTTCTATATTTCTACTTCTTCTGTCTTTTTCTTCTTCTGTATCTTCTTCTGTCTTACTTCTTCTGTGTCCCTACTTCTTCTGTGTCTACTTCTTCTGTGTTTTACTACTTCTGTCTTCTACTTCTTCTGTGTCTCTACTTCTTGTATGTTTTACTTCTTCTATCTTCTACTTCTTCTGTCTTTTACTTCTTCTGTGTTTTATTTCTTCTGTGTTTCTACTTCTTCTGTCTTTCGCTTCTTCTGTCTTCTACTTCTTCTGTTTTTTGCTTCTTCTGCCTTCTACTTCTTCTGTGTTTTATTTCTTCTGTGTTTTTACTTCTTCTGTCTTCTACTTCTTCTGTGTTTTATTTCTTCTGTGTTTCTACTTCTTCTGTCTTTTGCTTCTTCTGTCTTTTGCTTCTTCTGTCTCTACTTCTTCTGTGTTTTATTTCTTCTGTGTTTCTACTTATTCTGTCCTTCACTTCTTCTATCTTCTACTTCTTCTGTGTTTTGCTTCTTCTGTCTTCTACTTCTTCTGTGTTTTGCTTCTTCTGTCTCTATTTCTTCTATGTTTTATTTCTTCAGTGTTTCTACTTCTTCTGTCTTTCGCTTCTTTTGTCTTCTACTTCTTCTGTCTTCTACTTCTTCTGTGTCTCTACTTCTTCTGTGTTTCGTTTCTTCTGTCTTTTACTTCTTCTGTGTTTTATTTCTTCTATGTCTACTTCTGCATACTTAACACACTCATTAAACTAGTTCATTTATTTCTAACATTATTATTATTTGATTGTCATCAAAATTAATTATCGTAAAGTCCTCCTGACTTAAAATATTCCAGATGGATGGTTTAACGAAGTCAGTTTATCATTTGATTAATGAAATGGCTAATAGTTAGGAAGAGCCTAAGTGATATTATTAAATCCCCTAAATCTCATATGTCATTAATTACATTTGATTAACTCTTTCACTTTGTCGTTGAAAAAAACCAAGTGCTTTAGATGAAATATCTAAGAGATAAGATAAAGAGGTTCCTTATTGCTCCAATTAGTAAAGCATAACTAAGTTTACCTCTGAGTGCCTATTCTATTTTTGGTTCCCCAACAAATAGTGTTCCTTAAGGTGAGTAGATTGTGTGTAACATACCACTGCCATAGAGCATATACCCAATATACCGAAGGATATTTAGGAACATACTCTACGAAAATGGCACGTTAAGACAGTTAAATCAATTCTTTTTTTTTACTTTTTAATTCATCGCACATAACATAAAACATTCCAATAATCATATTGTTCCATTTTTATTCACAAACATATACAGTCTTAAATGTCATTGCATTTCCAAAATTCACATGTCCATTATACAGCAGTTGAGAGATACAATCCTTGATACAACATAATTAAGACTTTTGCAGGTACAACTGATCTCGACACTGACCTATATCTAAATGCAAAAGTTACTTTAATTAGACTAGATAGATTTCTCCTGAACCTGAAAAACAATGGTTCAATTTTGGTGAGTTTGCGAACTTAGTGAGTGAACCATCATCGATGTGCTCACTCAAAATAGACATAAATATCTCATGTCTATAACACAGTTCAATTAGTATTTCATATCACTTAAAATCAAATCTCATATATCACATCATTCAAAATTTAGTACCTGATCGTAAAATACATCATATTCTAACAAGTTCGTTGTGAACACAAGCATTTCTAATAAGTCCATTATGAACACAAGCATTTCCAACAAGTCTGTTATGAATAGAAGCATTTCCAATAAGTCCTTTATGAACACAAGCATTTCATGTAATCATTTCAGGATAATCTAATCATTCATTTCATCTCATTCATATCATCCACATATACACGAACGTAGCATATCATTGTATCCACTCAATTCAGTCATTCTTTACAAATATTCATATGGTACATGTAATGATATTGATATAATGCACGTGAGACTCCATTTTAATTTTTATTTTGTTATGATCGAGTGCCTATTAATTGACCCATACCCCTTGTGGATACTGGCTTATTTTAGGTACTGACCCATATCCATTGTGGATATCGGGCTCATTTCTGGCACTGGCCCATATCCATTGTGGATATCGGGCTTATTTCTGGCACTGGCCCATATCCCTTGTGGATACCGAGCTTATTTCTGGCACTGGCCCATATCCTTTATAGATACTGGGCTTATTTCATGTTAGTCACTCCGGTCACAACTTCTTTATCTAATCATGCACATCAATGTCATGAAATGCATCATCTCACATAATGTGCTATCATTCACTTTCGTTCGGTGTACACAATCATTTATCACAATCATCACATCAAAGTCCAGCATTTAACTCAATTGAGTATCACTTATGCCATTCATATTCATATTCACATTTATCATCGGACCTTGGTCCGACATTCAACAATAATGATAAGCATCACTTATTCAGTCAAATTCACTTACAATGAGCACTTCTAATATAGTCCCAAATAATGATCTCCTCAGATAATTGATGTATGGAATTATTACAATCAAATTAGTAACAATTTATTATGTAAAAATTTAAACAAGAGAAATTCAAGCATAGTAACATGCATTTAAGTCAACTTACTACACATATAACTCAAACAGAAAAAAATACATATAATTGAGTTGACACATCTAGGTTAACTCATAGTGTAATCTGGGTGAGCTATTGCCTTGATGATCCGGCAATGTTTGGATGTTTTAAATCAACTATTTCTTCTATATCATACAATACACACATAATCCACATATTACTAAGTTGATCAATCATATAATTGTTCAACCATGCACATGTATATGTATCATGTTCAATGCCTGCTCAATTGACTATTCCAAGTATATTTCCCTAATTCACATCTCGTAACTTCATAACATATATATGCTTAATTTAAACTTAGGTTTACACCTCAATTATACAACATTATTCTAAGTTCATCACTCAATCATTCACTAAAGTTATTCTAGCATTATATGATCATATTTTATTCAAATTTTCATTTATCTTTACTTAATGTTTGTCATTCATGGCCTTTGAATTTCATTAACATTTATAAGATCACTTTCATTCATTTCATACTTTTATTCTCATAATTTCATCGGATCATAAGATCACTCTCATCCACAGAGAAATTTATGCTTCTTGCCCCAAAATCTATCCATTTACTTAATCCTATTAATCTCAATTTATTTCCTTAATTAACCCTCAATTATCACCCTAAACAATCACATATTTAATCACTTATTCAAGCATCATAATAGGTTCATGTCAAACTTCATTCTAGACTAGATGCATAATAGGAAAGTATCCTATCAATTTTTGTCTCAATCATCACATAAAAGAAACACATTTCATGTAAGAGTCATTCCTGTTTTCTAGCTTTTCTAACTCTATTTTCAGGTCAGTTTTGTATGACCGTTTTGACCTATAAAACGATGTATTTAGGCAAAAACTTCTTCCTAAAAAAATGTTTCTATATGTCTTAAGTTTCTAATGATACCAAATTCATGCAGTTTAGTTTAGTATTCTGTAAGTTATATCCAAAACACTACAGACTGTTCTCATGCCACGATAACACATAGTTCTCACCTTCAAGCCCAATTTATAGACCTTAGAGACAGAATTCTAATTCGATTCCTCATGAAAATTGTATCCATATGTCTCTAGCTTATATAAATTAAAAATAATCCCATTTGGATACCTATAGATCAAGATATGGTCGAAATATAGACATATGTTCAGTGAAAATACTCCATCTAACCTATTCCAATATACTTTATGATCAACCTTACATACAATTCATCTCCAATCAATCATCATATATGTTATGCTAACATATAACATAATAGGGCAATCAATCACTTACTTGTTCAACCAAAGTCTTCTCAATTATCAAGCCTCTTAAGTATTCAAATATACTCCAAGAGTAAGATGGAATACAAAGGATTTCCAATCACAAGATATAGACTACTAAAGTTGACAAAAGTCAAGGTTTTGGGAGGTGGTGTGAGGAAGTTGGTGGTGAGGGATTGAAGGAGGAAACATAAGACCGAAAACATGAAGGAAGATGATATTTCTAGTGAAAAATTCGTGGGATACAAATGTGTGGTAGAGTGGTGGGACACTTGTCAAATGGAGAGCTATGCCATGTGTCTTCTTCACATGCTTTCAATTGTCACCTAATGCTTGGTCCATATGTTACTATTCTATTGGCCAATGTGTCACTTACTTTAGGCTCCACATGTAACTCATTTAAGCCTCCATATGTCACTACTTATAAGGCTACACATGTCACCAATTGTAAGGCTACACATGTCACCAATTACAAGGCTACATATGTCATCATTTGTAAGCTACACATGTCACCATTTTATTGCTCCATATGTCACAAAACTAAGGTGCCATCTGTCATAATGTTAAAGGGCCACTTGTCACAATTATACTCAAGCCACTTGTCATCCATTTAACTGAGCCATTTTTAACTTATTCCCAATGCCATATGTCACCATTTCATAAGCCTAATTAAATTAAATTCCGATGTATCAATTTTTCTTGCTCTTTTATATTTTTCTTAGACTAGATGCGCATATCACCTCATCAATTACTCAATTGTAACAATAAATTCCCAATTCACTAATTATAATCCATCAATTCATGTTATTGTTAAATCAAAATGCAAAACATTGGGAATGCACATTCATATCACATTCATTTTCGTTCCATACCTCGGAATATGTCAATTGAGTACATATACCATCTTGCAATGTTTTTTAAATCATGAGTCATATGTGTATACGAATATTATGCATGTGAATGAAATGTACCTCGTAAATTCTTAATGAAATAACTCATGTGACTCAATCTAACCGTTTATTCTCTTAACAATTTTAAGAGGTGGGATATTACATTGTGCATAGTCTAAGATATATTGGTTCTAGGTTTATTTCCAAGAAAAAATTTTCCTCTAGATGATAGGTATGCAATCATTGAACTTATTTGTTCTCCTTATTATTTGGTTTTAATCTTATATCCCCTTCCTATTTAGAGTTTCTAATTTCTTTCTAATTTACCTTAGCACCAGAGGAATTGTAGGCATCCCAATTCCATAAGAAATTTTGACATGTAGCGCATCGTAAAGCTAGTCAAAATAAACTAGACCTACTACTATTATAGTAGTGGTGGGTTTAAGCTGATCCCATAGTGAGTGTTTAGTTAGCTTTTGAAATGAAATTAATCAGTGTTTAGGTATAGGGGGTTTTGTTTGTTTGAAGATAAGAAAATAAAACTAAACTAACGAACAAAAGCACATTGATGAAAACATGTAAAAATGATGAAAGTGGTGAATTAGTTTGGGAATCCAGTTCTTTAGTTCAATCTCTGCCTACACCCTAATTAAATATATTTCAAATATTTATTTTTCTCAAACATCTCTTAGAAACTATCAATCATAGGTTAATATATTAACCTGAGTTTTCCCTTATGTATTGTTTAATTAAGATATGACTGTTAATTAAACCTAACTACCAAATAACCTAGGATGCAATCTCTACATTCAATTAGGTAGTGGCATTAAAAATTAGGGAAACCGATTAATGAAGGCAATAACCATATACGATATGTCATTTAATCTAGGTTATATTACCCCTAATGATTACATCGTTAGTCCTTACAAATGAATTGCAACATAACAATCACGGATTATATTGAATATTTTAACAATGGTTTGTAATAAAACAATTCAATGAATGCATTAAAATCATCTTTTCATAATACCCAAATCCATACACATCAGATAACATAATTAATTTCTAAAGAGAGAAAGAAAATAAAAAATACAAGAAGGATACACTTAACTGGGTCGTCGACATCGAAGTCACCTCTGAACCATTGTAAGAAAGCTACCCCTTTATAGGTCTTCTCAAGGTGTAGAGCTTGCCTCCCTCTTCATGCTCTACTAAAGCTTCTAAAGTTTTCCATAGCTAAAAACACGCCTATTCTTTCATAACTCTGCCGTCACACAGCCCTCGATTTATATTAAAAACTAGGTCAAAAAAAGATGGGTGAGTGGTAAGTGTCACACTTGTGACTTAGTGTCTCACGACTGTGACACACCATGCATGGGCTTGAGTAATAACTCTCACCTATGCATGAATATAACTTATGACTGTGCATTAACACACGGCTATGCCAAATTAATATATCAATGAGTAATTCTTTTAAGCTATCTTCCAATTGATCTTTTCCAGCTGTCCTCTCTTTATTTTACTCAAGTGTAGTAGCCTTCTTCCTTCAGTTTCTATTATGATGTCTTTCAGTAAATTCACGTTCATAAGATATCTTACATGCATGCAAATCCATGAATAATCGTGAGGTACAATGCAGTATTCTTCTTTGTGCTTTCATTTTCTTTTCTTCTTTTGATCTTTATTTGCTCTAATCTTCCTCATTCTTGTTACATGAAGATAAGTGGATATGAATATTTAGAAATGACTCAAATATAGTGCTTTCAACTCACTTTAACTCCTTTGCTTCCGAATTATGCCTAAAACCACATATGAGTCAAAGTGAGTATATTAAGAAATATCATGTCATTAATAATTAATGTTATGGAATTATTATACAATCAATCAAACATAAATGAAATTCCTTAGGATTCTATTTGTATCTTTATCCAATTTTTTAAGGAGGACCACATAAGAGATCTAATGAACAAATAGGTTATTCAAGATGGATTTAACGGTTGGAGCATGCTCGTATAAGACAAGTATTTATCGCAATAAGAGTTCATTCTTCTTTCTATCATGTCTCTAATATTCACAATGCTTCCTTTATTTGTTTGTTGGAATATAAATACTAGCTAAGGATAAAGGATATGATTAATGGATCACTATATTAACTTTGTTTATTATTCTAAAATTATATAAATTGAACATTCTTCCATTTTTTCAATGCCTTTTGTCATAATCTCTTTAACCTAGGATCTATTAGTTGCTTCTTGTTTCTTTTCATATTAGAGAATGACATAGAGTGGTTGAATGAACTAGCAACAAGATTAAACAGATAGGAAAAAACTCTAATATTTTTATAACATCTTTTATATGTTGTATTTATGTATTGTAGAGGGAAAGGAATAATAAGTGGATAAAGGGATAGGCTTAGATAAGTATGCATTCATTGTGAAAACCATATATTAGATCAGAGAGGTGATAATGGCTACAAAAGCTCATAAATAAGCTAAATCTCATATAAAGACTAGATGGGATCTAACTTGACTACAAGGATGCTACAAGAAACAAGTTACATGGACCTATGGGCTTTTTTAGTTAAAATTCATCTATTGCTTATGTTTATTCACATACTTAATGGTTTTGCTTAAAGTAACTAAATAGTTAATATTGTTATATTAGTCATGGTTAGTTAGATTATTTGTGACACATTTTGTAAAGCCTTAGACTTTTTTTTATATTGAATTTATTCATAGTTCGTTAGATTATTTGTGACAAATTTTGTAAAGCATCAAACATTTTATTTTATATTGCATTTAGTTTCTAAAAAAAAGAGAAAGAAACCTAAGTCTCTAAGAGGTTGTAAAAAGATTATAACTATAAATAAGGCTTGAATCTAATGAAATAAAACATTACATTGAATTCTAGAACTTTTACTTTAAAATCTAGAAGCCTCCATCCATAACTTAGAGCTTTAAATTCAAAATCTCACTAAGCTAGTTTCAAAACGATAGTCTTTTTTTTTGCCTACACCAAAACAAATCTAAAGGAGTATGTAGGAGAGATATCTTTAAGGAGTGGAATGGAGATGGAACTTGAAGAAAAAGAGACATGAAAGAAGGAGAATGTTATTGCACAAGAAGAGAATGATGTAGAGGATGAGAAGGTGGAAAAGAAATATGAGCCTAATAAAGGTTGTTGAGGAGTTTTCAAGAGTCACTTTAAATAAGGAGTGCACCACCATCTGGTAAAAAAACTACCACAAACAATTAAAGATCGAGGGAGTTTTATTATTCCTTGCAATATTGGTATTTTTTCAATTGAAAAAAATTTAATGAACCTAATAGTTAGTAATAATTTGATTCCATATGTTCTTATTTTACTATAGCTTATTATATATCTAAAAGCTAATGATCCCTTATTTATAAAAAAAAAGTGTAAGAAAGTTTGTGATTATAGATCTAGGATTCATGAACGTCTTGAAACCTAACTAAAAGTCTTATAAAAAGAAGTTATTATAAGGAAATTTAATATTTATATGTTTTAACTTAATTCAATAACTATGAGAATCTTTAGTAGTAGTTCTAAACTTTTCAGTTTACATTTATTTTAATTTTATTTCATTATTGGATTGATATTATCTTACTTGGGAAGAGTTTTTGTTGTGTTTTCAATGTGATAGAACATCCATATAAATATCTATAAAATGAGCTAGTAGTTGAGGAGCCCCAATGACAGATTAAAGATTATAGATTATTAATGGTATTGGGAAAGGCTGACGAATCTTTCACTATTAGGAGAAAGTTATCTTAATTCCTTTCCATTTTTTCATTTCTTTTCATTTTTCTTTCATATTATGTATATTGAAGACAATATACAACTTAGGTGTGAAGGAGGGATTAACTGTTATTCTTATCAATGTTGTTATAATTAGCTCAATAGGAAAAATTCTAAGAATTTTTAAATATTAATCAAGATGAGTTGTTATGAGTTTAATTGTTATTGTTGTTTGATTTGTACAGACAAATATTTATGATGTTTAATGATTAAGTTTATTTCAATTTTATTTTATTTTTTAGAATGGATACTTGATTTACACTATGGTACTTTTTGTACAATTTATACATACGATTAAGTTAGATGTTAACTCTTTTTAAAATTTTTTCTTATCCTATAAAATTTAAAAAAAATAAAAATGCACATGAATAATTGAGAATAGAATAAATTCACTTTGCTAGTTTCAAACTAAGTAAAAAGGATGAAGTTAAAGAGTGGTGCTAGTATTCATTTAAAACGGTGACCTAATTGAGTAATCGAGAATATTTATGACAGGATGTTTACTCTCGTATAAAAAGGTTAGGTGACTATTCAAATAAGCTTCTAAATGCTCTTGTATGTTAATTTATAGTTACTTTGATTTTCTTTCAATAAGTATTTTGAAAATATTTGAAATTTAAGAGTATTTTGAAAATATTTGAAATTTAAGGCATATTTCTCATAAATATTTGAGAAATTTTTAGCTAAATATTTTTTGCCAACAAGGATTGCTATATTAGGGAATGATGTCTTTAGTTTGATACAAAATATTACTAAATTGAGGAATTTATACATACATTTTCACACAAAAAATGAAATATGTTAGAGATATAAATATATGATGTAATATCTTATGAAAATGGATGTAGGCTTACACATTCTACAATCAAAATAGATGATTGTTCAAATAATGGTAAGAAACTTACTAGTAAGACTTCTGAGGCCTCCCTTGAGCTTCTTAAAGAGATGACTATGAAATGGTTTTTAGGAAATCAGGGTAGGATCTAATCCCATATGTAACGAAATAAATATGAAACTTTTTAATAAGATTTCCCAATGCCAAGATCACTTGAATTATATAACATGATTAAATTATAAAATGTAACAAAGCATCAATCGTACTTTGTACCTTGTTCTATAACTTGATCTTTTTCTTATCATTTCCCTTGAACCATTTATCAAACCAACTTATCTTAACTACTGTAGCTACATAAGTGTCCAATCTTTAACAATATCTTCAGAACATGTTAAGATAACTTTATAACTATTATAGGGAGGATTGGGAAAGAAGTGCTAGTTCCCTTGAAGACTAGGCTTATTTGTAACAGGTTTTATACATTTTAATAATTCTAAGTAAAAAAAAATAGGCATGAATAAGATCCAATATCTCATTTCGGATTTTTTAAATTAAATATCTCATATTTAATCATAACATTTCTCAAACTTTACAATCAAATTCAACTTGATTAAAACACATTTTATCTCTTCAACCTGTTCTTTGTATGTAATCCATTTTGTTCCCAAATAACTTGACAATGGATATCAATTATTAACCAAAATCATATATAGGTATATAGGATTAGATAAATTAAAATCCTTTAATTTATCTTTAATTCCCTAATTAAATAATTTATATCCATAAATAAAGATTAATATCTAGCAGCACATTATACCCACCAAAATATTTAGTAATGTCAACGTAGTTTTGAATAAACTTTTTGTGCAAGATTTTTTCATATATTTCAATCCTTTCATTGATGACCCTCGCAACTAGTAAAGTTACTCCTTTGTGACAATAAGGTCACAGGCTCGATTCATGGAAACAACCTCTTTGTAATAAATGCAAAGGGAAGGATGCATAGATTGATCGTTATTGATGGTAAAACCTATCTACTTGTTTTACGCTAAAAAACTGCAAGTGCACGGGTCGTAACCTGTAGTAAAAAGAGCAGATATCGATCCCACAGGGATTGATGCCTAGACATCGCTTAATTTAGCACAAATTTTTTCAACACACTAAATTTTGAAATGTAAATAATCTAAAAAATTAAATTAAAATTAAAAGAGACTAATGTAAACAATGGACAATACCACAATTGCAGAAAATCTGAATTCAAAAATCTAAATGCTAGAGATTACTTTTTCCTTATTTTGTCTCCCTCCTATTTTATTGATTGAATTGTGTCTCACCCTAGATTTTTGAATGTACTGATTACCCTCTCTCAAGGTGTAACTATTTTGACCTAATCAAATTAACGGGAATCGATTGAATGATCTCTCAACCTACCCAATGACTCAACCAATTCAACTAGTTATTAAGCTATCCTATGGGTGATCAATTGACTACTCGAGATCTCTATTCTAATTATTCAATTGACATAATGATTGCTAGTCTATAGGTCACCAACTCTCATTGTACAATCCTGCATGAGTCTCATCTCACTCACTCTCTCGATTTGTTGCAAGACAACAATTTAAAACAAAAATCATAAAAAACACTTCATTCAATTCAATGAAATAGGAGTCTTGACAAAATAATTCAAAAGCAATCCCTAAAAAAAATCAGCCTAACATGGTCTCCATAGCATCATCAACAATCAAACAAACTATTTTTACAAAGAATGGATAAGATTGGAATGAAAGAAAATTGAATAAAAAGACTCCTTCTCTTCTTTGCCAAAATTTGGAATTTTGGTGTTGATGTGCTATTTTGCCCAATCTTGATGATGATCCTTGTCTTCAATCCTTCCTCAATGCTCCGAACATATGTTCTCCACTCAAGGATGGTGTGTCTACAGGTGGGTTTCATCTTTCTTGAAGATGGAGGCCTAATGATATTTTTATAGTCTCAAAATCCTAGGTTTAATGAAGCCTCGCAGATTGCCTCGAATTACAATTCCCACGCCTATAGGAATTTTCATGATTCCCACGAGCGTGGGAATTGCACACAGATGCACCTCTCATTTCTGCTGTGATTTTCCACGTCTGTAGAATTTGCATGATTCCTAAGCACATGGGAATTTGTCCAAGATGCACTCTCCTTGTATTTTCTTCTTTGATCTTTTGTTCAACCTCTAAGTTGCTCCCTCTTGCTTCCTACACAAAAATAACCAATTCTTACCCTCCATTAGCATCAAACACAAAAGAACAATAATGGAAATAAAACTTAATAAAAACATACAAAATGAATCCTAAACTTGAACAATAAACAACAAATATGCTAGAAAACACATGTCAATTATCTATAAAAACATATCCTAATGCACACCTATCAACATCCCTACACTTGAATCTTTGCTTGTCCTCAAGCAAAAATAAATACAACCAATCCATTCTACCAGTTCATTTTCATATAGATCAAAACATACAATCCCTTAAATTCAAGACAACTCAAATATCAAGTTAATACACATATCATGACTACTTTTTCATTGGTGTACATAAGTAAACTCATAATTGGCCCAATCACTCAAAGATAAGTAAAGATGGACAACTGAATCTTCATCACGGTTTTCTCTCATTTCACTCAAGTGTTTAAGCGTTAGTGTTTCGCTTAAACTTCCTATAGGAAACTACATTACCATAAGCTTACTAATACACCAATTCTCCTCTACAATGATTGCATGCATAAATAGATCAAAAGGACTTGTTTAGGGTTTTAATGTGGTAAGGGTTAAGGTGGGTCAAAAGAAATAGAAGATAAGCACAAGCATAAGTAAAGTACAAAGCGGATAAAAATGGGATAACCAAACATAACTACAAGACATACAAATATAACTGATATTTTGCACTTATTGATGCTATTCACTTGTTCTTCCTTTTTCTTTTTTTTCTTTTTTCTTTCTTTCTCTTCATACATGAAAGAACTATGGATCCAAACTAGCACCATATATACTATAGTCCACAGATAGAAATATACTCAATTTCTTTCAGTAAAACTTTCACACAATCCCAACTAATATTTTACTTAATACTCTACTAAGTTGGTAAAAAGGGATTGGACAATGGGGTTTAAAGTTTTAAAATTTTGAGTGTTTCACAAAAAAAAGGTTAAGGCTCAACGGGGGTAGCAAGGGATAATTAACGAGTAGGTCATTTAAGCTAAGGGTTAACACAAAAAGGGCCTAGATCATCTCTATTGAGCATACATCCAGTAGACTCAAACCTATTCAAAGTAAGTTCTGAAGGTAGTAACCTACCAAAGTAACACTCACAAATAAATGAAATGACTATTTATGGAGTCATATGGCTCAATCCTCACTTTGGCTCAATTGAAACTCATTATGCATCTCTATACTACCTCATTGTTCAAATGTCGATTTGTGACTAAGCTTATGTAACCTACTACTTTTCTTCACTCTATATGGTTCACTTTTTACTCAAGTAGCCTAATCCAAGTTCAAGCATGCATTAAATCTAATTCCAAATACATGATAGAATTTCATGGCAATATTTATCAAAGTGACTAAAAAATGGTTCCATTGCTAACACAAAGCACATACAATATGCCTAAAAATGCATCCTATTCAACACAATGTAAAAAAATGAAATTAAGAAAGTTGACGTAACCTCCCCATAGTTAAAGATCACATTGTCCTCAATGTGATAAGTCAATAACCAAATAAAGGTAAATGACATCAAACCATTAAAAAAATGAAAACAAACCAAATAAAAGAAATTTAAACAAACGAATGATATTAAACCAAATAGAAGATACTAAAGTCACACCAAATTTAAAAGAAATTAATTCTAAACAAAAGACATAGCACACAAACAAGTAATATGAAACCAAATACACATAAAATGAAATGCAATCGCACAAATGAAACAATAAAATTTAAAAGTTAAAGGGTAAGAAAAGCTTATTCCGAAGATGGTGGTGACGGTGATGGTGTAGGAGCTTCAAAATTGTTCTTCTGATAGAAGTTGAGGAACCTCTTCTTCAAACTACGTTGCTCCTTATGTACTGTTTGCATTTTTGTGATTAGCTCATTTAGTAGAGATGTCGTAAGTTATTGGTTGGAGGTTATTTGTTCAAGGGTTTGTAGGAGTTGGTCGGCCCTTACTGGTGTGCTAGGTTCTGCTGCTTCTGCTTCGTCCTATGGATCCTGAGCTGCTTGAGATGTGAAAGGGGGGGGCCTGGCTGTACTGATGCTTCTCCTATTTTTCAGTGCAGTGCGTGTCTGAGGATTATGGAGTTCCATAGAATGAACCTCCACAATCTCGAGACACCTCAGAAATGATATTTCAAACATATCGTGTGGCATTGCACGTACCTCTTCCAAATTATGGTTATAAAAATGAGCTAAAGCAATAACAATGTGCCCCATTCCAAAATATGAATTTTGCTTATTGACAACACTAACAATTGATCTAAAAATTATAAAGGGGTTGTTGATTCTAACCTTGTGATCCATGCACCATAAGAAGAAAAATTCTTTAGCCGAACTTTGCTACTTTCAGTTTTATTAAACACAGTTAAACACATGAATTTATGCAATAACAAATGTTTGACACTACGTATTAAAGCATTCAGTGCATTGCATGAATCAAAACTGTCATCCCTCGTTAAAATTTTCCAATAGGAATCTACATCAAATTCAGGATGATCATCTAAAACTTTTGTATTTTGGAAAACGAAAAGGTGACGCATGACATTATAATCTAATTTATACACAACACTGAATAGTCTAAACCAAAAAGCATCCATTTTTTGGGTATAACGGACAGTATTGAAAAATTCAGTTGTCATCATAGGGTGAATATGCATGTCACACTGAATGAACCTATTCCACCTTATATTGTCAGCTAGTCGCTCAATCTCTGTCCTTACTCCTATGTCCTCTGACAATGCAAAATCGAAATACCTAAGAGTGATTATTCCCCTATCCCTAAAATCAAGGAACCATATGCCTTCGTCTTCCGAGTAAATCAGGAAGGGAGATTAGTAAGTTGTCACCAAATCGCTTTTGCCTTCAACGAAAACTTGACGATGCACTTCATCACCTGGTTTTCGAGCCATCATCTTCTTTAGTGCCATTGTTATAGAAAAACCTGCATGAACAAGAGAGATAAAGTGAAATTTGAGCTTGGGAGAGAGAGAGAACAAATAAAACTTACCTAAATCCTTGTTGTTTGAAGAGATTAATGCATGAAAATGAAAAGAATGTAAGAATAATGAAAGAATTGAAGAAAATACCAAGAATCTAAAGGGAGATTGAAGAATTTTAGAGTGTGAGAGGAGGGAAATTCGTAGGAGAGAGAGAGTATGAAAATTTTGAAGATAGGGTGCGAGAAAAATGGGAGGGAAACTTAAGTATGAAAATTTTGAAGATAGGGGTACGAGAAAAATGGGAGGGAAACTTAAGTTTCCCTCCAGTGTGGGTTTCCCACAATCGTAAGAATCACCACAATTCCTATAAGCATGGGATTCCTCTCCAGAAACTTTCTGGGGAGAATTCCCATGTTCGTGGGAATCACCACAATTCCCACGGACGTGGGTTTTCTCTTCAGAAACTTTTTGGAGAGATTTCCCATGCTTGTGGGAATCACTGCAATTCCCACGCGTGGGAATTGGTGATCCTTATAATTCCAAACCTTCTTCCAAGCTTAAATGAATTCTCCATGATCCTAAAACCTATAAACCCATCAAGGTATTATCATCAACAAGAATTTTGGAAAGAAAACAAATTAAAATCCAAGCAAGATCAACACGAACATCAATCAATCTTAATTTGAAAATAATCAAACTAAAGAACTCAAATAAAAACTAGACAAAAACAACACAAGATATTAAACATGCTAAGTTAAGGTAAGTAGCATGACCATTTAGCATATACTCATGAAAAAGTGGAAGATAGGAGAGAGATAACTTCCCTTGCTTATGGATATATCCCTCCATAATATGGTTTACAGCGGTTCCCATTGACCTTAAATGTTTCCCCATTATCATTTTCCAGCTTCACAGCTCCATGAGGAAACATTTAAAGAATTTTAGAAGGCCCCCTCCATCTTGACTTGAGTTTTCTGGAAAATAGCTGAAGTCTTGAGTTAAAAAAAGTACTAAATTCCCACTCTTAAATTCCTTCTCCTTGATATGGCCATCATGCCACTTCTTAGCCCTTTTTTTATATATAGCTTGGCATTTTCATAATCATCATACCTCAACTCTTCCAACTCATCAATGTATAACAACCGCGTTTCTCCTGCCAACTTCCAATCTATGTTTAATTTCTTGATTGCCCAATATGTTCTATGCTCCAATTCCAGTGGTAAATGACATGCCTTGCCATACACAAGCTGATATGGTGTTGTGCCTATGGGGGTCTTAAAAGTTGTTTTGTAAGCCCACAGTGCATCTTCTAGTTTCATTAACCAATCTTTCCTTAAAATGTTCACTGTCTTCTCTAAAATCTTTTTCATCTCTCTATTCACCACCTCCACTTGACCACTAGTTTGGGAATGGTATAGGGTAGCCACTCTATGATAAACGTTGTATCTTCTCAGAAGGTTTTCAAACGGTTTGTTGTTAAAATGACTTCCCCCATCACTTATGATTGCTCTAGGCACCCCAAATCTAGTAAATATCTTCTTAATGAACATTTGAACCATCTTGTTATCGTTGGTTGGAGTAGTGACCACTTCAACCCATCTAGAAATACAATCAATTCCAACCAAGATATAGGTATTGCCTTTAGAGGGTGGGAATGGTCCTATAAAGTCTAAACCCCATACATAAAATATCTCCACCTCTATTATATTCGAAAGTGGTATTTGATCTCATTTTGATATATTGTCAACTCTTTGACATCTATCGCACTTGAGCACAAAATCTCAAGCATCTTTAAATAGAGTTGGCCAATAGAATCCACACTCTAAAGTCCATGCCATAGTCTTGTTAGCTCTATAATGCCCTGCATATGGTGATCTTTTACATTGAGTTAAGATCTCAGGCATTTTATCTTCAGGAACACACGTGTGAATTAAAATGTCAGTATAGATCTTATAAAGTATAGGTTCATCCCAAATATAATGAGCACACTGAAATAAGAAATGCTTCCTTTGTTGATAAGATAAATAGGATGGAAGAATACCACCTAAGAGGTAATTTGCAATATCTGCAAATTAGGAAAGGAAAGGGTTATCTACCATCATCAAAGTCTCATCAGGAAAGATTTCCTTAATTTCCTCTTCCTCTTCATAATGTCCAACTTCAAGCCTTGAAAAGTGATCCTCTACGACATTTTTTTCTCCTTTCTTACTTTGATTTCAATATTAAACTCTTGGAGTAGGAGTACCCATCGAATAGGCCTAGCCATCGCATCCTTCTTAGTGAAAAGATAACACAATGTTGCATGGTCTGTAAACACAATGACTTATGAACCTAACAAATAAGAACAAAATTTTTCACAAGCAGATACTACCGTAAGCAGTTCTTTTTCAGTAGTTGTATAATTCAATTGTGCTCCTGTCAACATCTTTCTTGTGTAATACATAGCATGCAACCTCTTCTCCTTTTGCTGACCTAGCACATATCCAATTGCATGGTCGCTTGCATCACACATGATCTCAAATAAAAGAGACCAATCCAGTAATGTCAAAATTGGTGCTATTATGAGTGCCTTATTTAACCTATTAAAAGCATTCAAACAGTCATCATTAAAAACAAAAGGCACATCTTTTACCAATAGATGAGTCAGAGGTTTTGCAATGAGGGAAAAATCTTTAATGAACCGTTGGTTGCATGACCAAGAAAAGCTCAGACACCCTTGATGTTAGAAGGAGGTGGTAACTTTTCAATTACTTCTGTCTTAGCTTGATCCACTTCAATCCCTTTATATGAAATCTTATGGCCTAATATGATTCCCTTTTAGACCATGAAATGACATTTTTCACAATTTAAAATTAAATGTCCTCACATCTTTGAAGCAATTTATCTAAGTTCAGCAGGCAATGATCAAAAGACTCTCCAAAAATAGAAAAATCATCCATAAATACCTCCATAAATTTTTCATTCATGTTCGTAAATATGGCCATCATGCACCTTTGAAATGTAGAAGGTGCATTACATAAGCTGATAGGCATCCTTCGATATGCAAAAGTTTTGTATGGATATGTAAAAGTGGTCTTCTCTTGATCTTCTGGATATATAAATATTTGATTGCACCCTGAATATCCATCCATAAATAAATAAAAAGAATGACCAGCCACTCTCTCAATCATTTGGTTCACAAAAGGTAAAGGGAAATGATCCTTCTTGGTAGCTAAATTTAAATTTCTATAGTCAATGTATACTCGCCACCCTGTGATAGTCTTAGTGGAAATCTTTCCCCCTTTTTCATTTTCTATCACTATCATGCCACCCTTCTTTGGCACATATTATACTGGGCTCACCCACTCACTATCCTCAATGGGGTAAATTATTCCTGCATTTAGAAGTTTCACCACTTCCTTCTTTACGACCTCTTGCATATTCAGATTTAACCTTCTCTGTTGTTCTCTCATAGTTCTACAACCTTTTTCCAGGTTAATTGTGTACATCAACACATTGGGGCTAATCCCCCAAATTTCATAAATTTGCCACCTTACAGCTCCCATCCTTTTCCTAATAGTCTCCACCACTTTCTGTTATTGCTCACAATTTAATCCATTGGAGATAATGATAGGTAAATTGTGGTTCTTTCCCAGAAAGGTATATCTTAAATGGGAAGGTAAAGGTTTAAGCTCTGAAGTGGGAGGTTTAATGGTAGAAAGTGGTGTAGGTGCTCTAGCTCTTTCTAATTGTTCTAGCTCCACTTCCTCACAAACATCCTCTTCCTTGGCACTTTCATCTTTGTGTACTCTATTCACCTCATCAACTCTTTTAATTTACTTCACACACTCGTCTACTACATCAATTTTCATACACACATTTCCATCCATCGATTTCTTCAAAGATTTTGTCATATTAAACTCAATCTGCTCACCACCAATTCTCAACACAAGTTTTATTTCATGGACATCAACTAATTCCCTACCAGTATTCATAAAGGGCCTACCCAAGATTGACAAACAATTTTTGTCAGCTTCAAAATCTAACACAACAAAATCAACAAGAATTAGAAATTTATCCACTTTTGCCAATACATCTTCCACAACTCCAAATGGCATTTTTATTGATTGATTCGCAAGTTGAATAAATATGTAAGACGACTTGACCTCTCCTAATCCTAATTTTTTGAAAATAGACAAAGGCATCAAATTAATACTTGCACCTAAATCACATAAACATTTGGAAAATTCAAAATTGCCAACAACACATGGAATAGTAAAACTCCCTAGATCTTGCAATTTTGAAGGCATTTGACTTGAAATAATAGAACTACAGTTCTCCGTTAATGTAACTGTTTAATTAACTTCCCAAGTATGTTTGTGCGTGAGTATATCCTTCAAAAACTTTGCATACTTGGGTATGCACTCCAAAGCATCCACCAATGACAAATTAATCTGCAGCTTCTTCAATTTCTCTCAAAATTTGGAAAACTGGGTATCTACCTGATGTTGCTTCACTCTTTGTGGATATGGGAGTTTGGGCTTGTACGGTGGTGGTGTTACATACGGCCTGCCCTCTCGCTTTTCTTCTTCTATCTCTGTACTATTCTCTTTTTCTTGGTCATCCTTTTTCGCATTTGGTTCTTCCATTTGCTTGTCACTTTGAAGTGTAATTACTTTGAGTTACTCCTTTGGAATAATGTCATTATTGCTCGGTAAGCAACCTGCATTTTGAGAAAATAAAGCATCAGTAAGTTGACGTACCTGCATTTACAAATTATGGATTCACGAAGCATGGTTCTTCACAATTTGAACAAAATTTGCCTCCATCCTTTGTTAATTTTCCTCCTGGCTTTCATACATCTTTTCTGACTCTCTGCTTGAATTGTTAGTTTGGAATTAAACATCTCCATAAATTTGTCCAATTTATTTTCCAATGCTTCTATTCGATCTTGCTAGAATCCTGGCTATCCTTGCAGTCTTTGTTGGCCACCTACATTATTATTACTCAAAGAAAAGTTTTGGTGGTTTTTCTAACCCAGATTATATGTATTCGAATATAGTTTATTACCTAGCTGCGGCTGGCCTAAATAGCTTGCTTGTTCGGTCCCACTAGCTCCAAATAAAAAACATTCCGCTGAGCTATGGTTGTTCTCCCCACACAACTCACATTGGGCTTACATTGCCTTTATTACTGAGGTGGACGCTGCTTGCATATTGTTTAGCTGCTTTGTCAATTCCGTGATTTAAGCTTGCAAGGGAGTAACTGAGTCAATAGATATCATACCTTTTTGTTCCTTCTGTCCTTGTCTACTCATCTCGCTCAACCATATGTAGCTGTTGCTTGCCAACTCCTCTAATAAATCATGAGCTGCTTCCACCATCTTCCCTATCAGTGAACCCCTATCTACTACATCAATTATGCCCTTTATGCTCAGGTTCACTCCATTATAGAATGTTTGAAGTAGAAATTCCCTAGGGAGGTTGTGATGTGGACAGCTCATCTGAAGTTTCTTAAATCTTACCCAAGCTTCGTAGAGAGATTCTCCGTCGCTCTCCTAGAAATTAGTTATCTACATGATAATCCTCGTCATCTTTGTCAATGGAAAATATTTGGCGAGGAATGCTTAGGTGAGATACTCCTAAGTCGTGATCTGGCATGGATTCAAAGAATTGTACCATGCTTTAGCCCGATCTTTCTGTTGTAGTTATGTAAATATAGTGTCCTAAAAAGCAAGTGTATTTACTTATAACTTAATTTGAATTATTAATTGAAACATGTATCAGGGAACATTCACTTAAATAAAGAGTTTATAGTGATATCATCACTTATAGATGTTTTATGGAGATTGGTGATTAACTAGCGACAGGAGTTTGATGGTCTAACTACTCACCAAGTCTTAACACCAAGATGAGATATTGTGTGTTAATCACCATATAGAATAAAACGGGAGATCTTGAAGGAAAAACCAATATAAGGGTAAAATGGTAATTTTACCCTTTGTTGTGCAGATGGCTATAATAAGGTTCATAATAGGGTTTACAATTGGACATCTTATTTAAAATATGTGTTCTTGTAATATTTAGTAATTCAATAGTTCAACTAATTGTCTTTAGTGGAATGACATTTAGTTAATAAGCTAGAATTAATTCTAATGAGATTAAATTAATTCTAGGCTCATTAGAGCTTGAATTATCTAAGTCCAATAAGATTCCCCACTCGGCTTTAAGGAAGGTTATCAAGCAAAGTAAGAAATATAAATGGAGGTTTAAAAGCCCATGATTGAATGTTAGGTTTGCATTAATTAATGGTAAATTAGAAGCCCAAATGAACATTTAGGAATGGGTTAGACTTTGGTTTACTTTGATAAATTAGATTAATTAAATTAAAGAAAATTCTTAAAGAAATGGAAGGTGCAATTTCGGTTTTATTAGGGCTAAATATGCAGCTTCACATTTAGCATTGAATTACTAAATAAAGATGGTATTTATCATGCTTTATCATCATTAAATGGAGTAATGATCTTACCATTAAATGGTTTAATGGTTGTGTTTTAATGATGCCATGTAATGTAACCTTTTAGCATTCATTTGATCTAACGCATGCATAACATTCCATGTGCTTCGGTAGTTGGAAGTTTAATATATGCAATGCTTTGCACTAGACTAGATATCTGTTACGTAGTGAGACTAGTAAGCAGATTTCAGTTCAATCCAAGAATAGAGCATTGGACTGTAGTTAAGTGCATACTAAAGTATCTTCGTAGGACGAAGAACTTAATGCTTGTTTACTCTGGAAGTAACCTTATTCCTATGGGATATACGAATTCTGATTTCCAATCAGATGTTGATCCAAGAAAATCAACTTCTAGCTCTACATTTGTTTTAGGAGGTGGAGCCATATTCTGAAGGAGTATCAAGCAATCTTATGTTGCTGATTCGATTATAAAGGCTGAGTATGTTGCTATTTGTGAAGCAGCAAAAGAAGCAGTTTGGCTCCACAAGTTCCTGAATGATTTGGAGGTAGTTCCAGAGGCAGAAAAAGCCATTACACTTTATTGTGATAATAGTGGGGCAGTGGCTAATTCTAAAGAACCTCATAACCATAAAGCTACCAAACACATTGAGAGAAAGTATCATCTCATAAGGGAGATAATAAAATGTGGTGAGGTGAATGTGGTAAAGATTCCTACAGAGCAAAACCTTATTGATCCATTTACGAAGACGTTGTCTCAAAAGAGTTTTGAGGGTCACCTAGTAGGGATGGGAATGAGGGATATGTCAAACTTACTTTAGGGCAAGTGGGAGATTGTTGGAGTTATGTAAATACAGTGCCCTAGAAAGCAAGTGTATTTACTTATAACTTAATTTTCTTTCATTTACTTTTTGTAATGAAAATATTTATTAATAATAAAACAAAAGAGTTTGGTTTTATATGTATGAGCATAATAAAACTAGTTATAAGGTACCAAGATTCTTTTATAAGTAATATACATATACATAGAGATGCATGGGAAACGTGTATATTATTATAATCTAAATTAATTGATTCACAGTTGAATAATCAAGTTGGTCACTTGATTATGGTTTAGACTGTAGTGTTGCGAGTTATCTCCATGTAAGTAAAGAAATTTACTTCAAGGGAATGATCAGTAGTTGACTATTGATAATGGCACTATTAAATGAATCTGAAATCATGTATGTTTTAATGAATAAAGTAGGCCGTTACTTTAATTTTAAAACATACATTTTAGCATTTGCTTATTATGGACCGCAATCTTGATAAGTGGTCAACTCATATATGTTTCATTATAATTCTTGATATGATCGGAATGGATTTTTTACAAAGTATTAATCCAGTGTCTGCATATTGGAATTATTAATTGAAACATGTATCAGGGAACATTCACTCAAATAAAGAGTTTATATTGATATCATCACTTCTAGATGTTTTATAGAGGTTGGTGATTAAACTGGCACCAGGAGTTTGATGGACTAGCTACCCACAGAGTTTTAACACCAAGATGACATCTTGTGTGTTAATCACCATATAGAGTAAAACGGGAGATCTAGAAGGAAAAACCAATATAAGGGCAAAACAGTAATTTTACCCTTTATTGTGCGGATGGCTATAACAAGGTTTATAATAGGATTTGCAATTGGACATCTTATTTGAAATATGTGTTCTCACAATATTTAGTAATTCAAGAGTTTAACTAATTGTCTTTAGTGGAATGACATTTAGTTAATAAGCTAGAATTAATTCTAATGAGATTAAAT
>JAOQMS010071467.1:0-23022 GCA_027563885.1 Erythroxylum longipes
CCAAAGTTGTCTTCAGGAAAGTTGTAGCTTATCTTTCTAGCTTTCCAAAGGTGTAAAGTATGGAATTTTTGGATATCGGAGTTGAGAGTTATGCTTATTACAAGTTAGTGATGCTGCACAGGGTGAATATTGGACATTTGTGTAGATTTTTTCTTTGCGTGAGTTAATAGAAAATGAGTCCTATGGTGTTTTGAAATGGGATGAAGAATGAGTGTGGTAAGTTAGAGATGAAATGAGGGTGAAAATGATGAGGAAAATGAAGTAGGAATGATAGTATATGTTTGAGAGGTGTTAGATATGGTTGGAGGATTAGAAATTTGGAATTTGACCCGTAGCTGTCCATTAGACGGACTTGATATCCGTTGGGCGGACCTTCTCTGGTGTTCTTTCTGCCCAGTTAATGTCCCTTTGGAGGGACATTATGTCCGTTAGACGGACCTTCTCGGGACAGTTTTAAAAATGTGAAAAATTTTGACCCTATAAATGGAAAAATCTCTCTTCGGGGTCTTCACGGAAGTTGTAGAAATCGAAGTTCTCTTCGAAACCGTACTTGAACGATCTAAATCTGACGTCTTTATCAAAAGTTATGCTAATCATTTCATAATGAACAGGAGACATGGAGCTTTAATTCTTCTAAAGAAGTCAAATTTGTGATTCCGCTGCCGGAATTGGTTTTGGGCTAGAGAGATCCTATGGAAATAACCTTATAGGATAATACGTTTACGTATTTGATATTTGCGATCGTCGGGCTCCGGAAATGGGGTCTGACAGCTAGTCCTTTGCAAGAGGGAAATTGCTCAAGGGGGAAGCAATGTTGCACCAATGGTAGTCACTACTCCTTTGAGGGCCGACATTCCGAAAGCAAAGGCTTATAAGGGGACAAGGAACACAAAGGAGGTAGATAACTTCTTTTGGAGCTTGAAGAAGTACTTTAAGGCACTTGGTATCACGGAGGATACCAAAAAGATTGACACCGCCACTCTCTACCTCGAGGACACCGCAATGTTATGGTGGAGGAGAAGGCATGGTGGCATCGAGAGGGGTACCTGCACCATCAATACTTGGGATGAGTTTAAGAAGGAACTTAAGAGGCAGTTTTATCTTGAGAATGCCGAGTTAGAGGCGAGAGCTAAGCTGCGGCATCTCATACAAAAGGGGAGCATACGGGACTACGTGAAGGAATTTTCCGAGGTGCTTCTGGTGATCCCCGACTATCCAAGTAAGGAAGCACTCTTTGCTTTAATGGACAGTTTACAAAATTAGGTGAAGTTAGAAATTCAAAGGCAGAGTGCACAAGACCTTACTACTGCTATTTCTATTGTCAAGTCTCTTATTGAATTCAAGAAGCCCGAGAAGCCCAAGTCTCACAAAGATAAGGGTGGAAAAGGAAAGAGTGGGGGAGATAACCATCAAAGCAAGGAGGGCTCCCACAAGTATGGAAAGCACAAGGAGGGCAACCATAAGGATAAAGGGGGCAATGCTTTAATAAAATGCTTCTTTTGTGAGGGATCACTTATGGCTAGAGAATGCCCTAGAAGAGCAAGCTTTCTGCCTTAATCGAAGAAAGAGAGGAACTACAGCATCACGAGGAGACCAAGATAGGGTCTTTGTAAATCTTAAATGCCATCAAAACCAAATAAGAAGTTCCCAAGTCTAAAAAGAAGGGTCGTTTATTCGTGGAAGTTAAGATGGGGGACAATGTCGTGAAAGCTCTAGTTGTGGACAATTCATCCTATTGGTGGCTAATAGGACATCTCATTTATCTCACATTCACTCGGTCTGATCTTTCATACGTGGTTCATGTGTTTTCGTAATTTGCCCAAGCACCGTGTAAGGATGTGCGTTGTGCACTATAATAAGAGGCAACTAGGTCAAGTAATTCTCCTTTGGGCTAATAGTGATTTATGAATATGAGCTTTCTTTGACTCAGACTTGACGAGTTATCCCGTTTCGCACTACACATTAACTACTTATTTTGTGACAATTAATTAGTTATCGATCTCGTAGAAGACAAAGAAACAGAGTACTACGTCCAAGATAAGGCTAGAGATGGGTGGAAGACTCTAGAACCTTGTAGATAACTGTAGATTATTCTTAAATATGTAGATAGTTGTAGAGAATACTAGAAGGCCATTGTGAGCTTTTGGATCAAATAGATCCTACCCATCCATTGAGAAGGTGTAAGGATATAAATAACCAAGGGACTTCATTTGTAAAATGCCTAGTGGCATGGAGAGATAGAGAGCATAGAGAGTTCTTGGTTTGTAAAGCTTTCTTAAGCAATATAAGCATTCTCCATGTTTCCTCTTCCTTGTTCTTGTTTTATCTTGCATCTTTAATAACGTGTGCTAGCTTTGTTTCTAGCTTTTGAGGGAGAGGCTAACTTAGTTATGAGATATACAACTAAGTACCGCACGGTTCATTGGGAAAGACCAAGTCCGTGACAGTTGGTATCAGAGCCAAAGGTTGAACTCATTGTTGCTTGGTGAAGATGTCAGGAACAAGTGGAACTACCAACGTTGGAGAGGAGAAGAAGGCCGGTAGGGAGAGATCAAGGTCGAGGGACATCTTGGTTGACATGAATAGAAGGCTCGCGAAGATGGAACTCGCGATGGCTAAAGGGCAAAAGAAGTTCGCAGAGGTATACCAACGCATCAAGGAGCTCGAGAAAGGGAGAGAAGAGTGCCAAGGGGAGATGTAAGGTGCCTTAAACGTTGCCGCTTCCGCATGTCAAGACCAAGTGAAGGCCTTGGAAGAGACACTTCAAGCCGAGATTCTTCACCTTAATGAAGAACTTGCAAAAGTTATGGATGAGCTAGTCTTTTGTAAGAGGGCGATTGCACAGGGGGGAAGCAATGCTACACCAACGGTGGTCACTACTCCTTCAAGGGTTGACATTCCAAACTAAAGGCTTACAAGGGGACTAAGAACGCCAAGGAGGTAGATAATTTCTTTGGAGCTTGGAGCAATATTTTAAAGCACTTGGTGTTATGGAGGATACCAATAAGATTGACACTGCCACTCTCTACCTTAAGGATACCACAATGGTATGGTAGAGGAAAAGTCATCGTGACATCGAGAGGTGTACCTGCACCATCGATACTTGGGATGAGTTCAAGAAGGAACTCAACAGGCAGTTCTATCCCAAGAATGCCGAGTTAGAGGCGAGAGCTAAGCTACGGCATCTCACACAAAAGGGGAGCATACGAGACTACGTGAAGGAATTTTCTGAGGTGCTTCTGGAGATCCTTGACTATCCAAGTAAGGAAGCACTCTTTGCTTTTATGGATGGTTTACAAAATTAGGTAAAATTAGAGATCCAAAGACGTGGTGCCTAAGATCTTGCTACAGCCATTTCCATTGTCGAGTCTCTCATTAAATTCAAGAAGCCCGAGAAGCCCAAGTCTCACAAAGACAAGGGTGGAAAAGGAAAGAGTGGGGGAGATAACTATCAAAGAAAGGAGAGCTCCCACAAGTATGGCAAGCACAAGGAGGGCGACCATAAAGATAAAGGGGGTAAAGCTTTAATAAAATTCTTCTTTTGCGAAGGACCGCTTATGTCTAGAGAATGCCTTAGAAGAGCAAGCTTTCTGCCTTAATCGAAGAAAGAGAGGAACTACAGCATCACGAGGAGACCAAGATGGGGTCTTTGTAAATCTTAAATGCCATCAAAACCAAAGTGGAAGTGCCCAAGTCTGAGAAGAAGGGTCGTTTGTTCGTGGAAGTTAAGATGCGGGACAATGTCGTGAAAGCTCTAGTTAACACCGGAGCTACTCATAACTCATAACTTCCTCGAATTCAAGGAAGCTAATTAGTTAGGCCTTAAATTTAGCAAGAAGAAAGGGTGGCTCAAAGCGATAAATTATGAGCTAAAGTCTATCTTTGGAGTTGCTCGTGGCATTAAAGTGTGCCTAGATGAGTGGTCCGGCTTGGACTTTTCAATTGTTCCTATGGATGATTATCCAATTGTGCTTGGCCTGGAGTTCATAAATCATGTCAAGGCCGTGCTGATTCCCTTTTCCAATACCATGTATATATTAGAGGAGATTAATACGTGTATGGTGCCTTTATCACGAGAGGCAAATTTGTAAGCCAAGCAACTCTCGGCCATGCAACTTGCCAAAGGTGTTAAAAAGGTGCAATGCACATTCTTGGTGGCACTTAAGGAGAAAGAGCAAACTTTACCGCAAGGTCTACCTGAGGAGATAACCCATGGCCTTGAGGAGTTTAAGGATGTGATACCAACGAGAAGTGGATCCAAATGGCGCCTCCTAAGCTTAAGGAATTGAGGAGGCAACTTAAGGAGTTGTTGGATGTGGGATACATCCAACCATCGAAGGCTCCGTATGGTGCACCTGTGCTTTTCCAAAAGAAGCACGATGGGTCACTCCGATTGTGCATCGATTATAGGGCACTCAACAAAATCACCGTGAAGAATAAGTATCCCATCCCATTGATTGCTGATTTGTTCAATCAACTTAAGGAAGCAAGGTGGTTTACTAAGCTTGATTTGAGATCGGGCAATTATCAAGTGAGGATTGCGGAGGGAGATGAACCAAAGACGGCATGCGTGGTGAGGTACGATTCCTTTGAATTTTTAGTTATGCCCTTTGGACTCACAACTTCACCTGCCACATTCTGTACCCTCATGAATCAAGTTTTGGAACCCTTCTTGGATAAATTTGTTTTAGTGTACTTAGATGATATTGTGGTGTATAGAGAAACATTGAAAGAACATCTTATGCACTTGCGACAAGTTTTCCAAGTCTTAAGGGAAAACGAGCTATATGTGAAGAAGGAGAAATGTTCTTTTGCTTAACATGAAGTCATATTTTTAGGGCATATTATGAGAGGGGGCAAATTGAGAATGGACAACTCCAAGGTGTAAGTCATCCATAATTGGGAGCCACCAAGGAAGGTGCCCGAGCTATGTTCCTTTGTTGGCCTTGTTAACTATTATCGTAAGTTCATCAAGGGATATTCCTCCCTCACGTCTCCCCTCACTGATTTATTGAAGAAGAATAGAGTTTGGACATGGGACGCTAAGTGTCAAGGAGCATTCGAAGCCTTGAAGTAAGCGGTGATGGAGGAACCAGTGTTGGCCCTTCCCGATCACACCAAGGCATATAAGGTACATACTGATGCTTCTGATTTTGCACTTAGTGGTGTTTTAATGCAGGATGGACATCCAATAGCTTACGAGAGTCGTAAGCTAAATGATACCGAGCACCGTTATATTGTCCAAAAGAAGGAGATGACTGTAGTGGTACATTGCTTGCAAACTTAGAGGCATTATTTGTTGGGGTCCAAGTTTGTGGTTAAAATCGATAATGTTACCACAAGCTATTTCCTCAACTAGAAGAAGTTGATGCCAAAACAAGCAAGGTGGCAAGCTTTCCTGGCAGAATTCGATTTTGTGATGGAGTACAAGCTGGGCAAGGCTAATGTGGTGGTCGATACACTTAGTAAAAAGGGAGAGCTAGCTGCCATCATAAGTCTGAGTTTTCCTTTGGTGAATTGAATCAAGGAGGGACTAGAGCATGACCCACAAACCAAAAGTTTGATAGAGTTGACAAGTCGAGGGAAGACACACCAATTTTGGCTTAAGGATGGGGTGCTTACTACCAAAGATGATCGAGTGTACGTGCCAAAGTGGCAGAGGTTAAGGAAAGAAATCATCAAGGAGTGTCTGACTCTAAATGGGTGGGACATCCTAGTGTACATTGCATGTTGGCACTCATTGAACATGCTTACTATTGGCCCCAAATGCATGATGACATTGATCTATATGTGAAGACTTGTCTTGTGTGCCAACAAGACAAGGTAGATCAACATAAGCAAGTGGGTTTGTTAGAACCATTGCCTATTCTGGAGAAGCCTTAGGAGAGTATCTCCATGGATTTCATCACATGTCTACCAAAGTCAGATGGATGTAGCAATATTATAGTGGTGGTAGACCGGTTTAGCATGTATGGAGTGTTCATCCTTGTGCCTAGAAAATTTACAGTAGAGGATGTAGCATGACTATTCTTCCGTCATGTGGTGAAGTATTGGGGAATACCGAAGACAATTATGAGTAATCGAGACACTCACTTCACCGGGAGGTTTTGGATGGAACTGTTCAAGCTATTGGGGTTCGAGCTTAACTTCTCTACAAGCTTTCATCCTCAAACAGAATGGATTGTTGGATTTATTTTTGAGGCATTATGTGACTGCCAGGGCTAAGTTGCTTGATATTGCCCAATTCTCATATAATTTGTAAAAGAGCGAGTCAACAGGAGCTAGTCCATTTGAGATTGCAACGGGACAACAACCAATGACTCCTCACACTTTGGCGATTGGATACAAGGATCCAAGTCCTATCGCATTCAAGTTTGCCAAGGGTTGGCATGAGAAAATCGATATGGCACGAGTACACTTTACAAGGGTTGCCAAGCGAATGAAGAAATGGGTGGACGTTAAGAGGAGACACTTAGAGTTCAAGGAAGGAGACTTAGTAATGGTGAAGCTCCTTCCCCATCAAATTCGACGGTTTGCTAAGGTGCACAAGGGGCTAGTAAGGCGCTATGAGGGCCCTTTTCCTATAGAGAAGAGGATTGGTAAGCTAGCCTGCCGATTAATGTTGCCTTCATATTTGGAGAAGCATCTGTTTTTTCATGTGAGCTTATTGAAGTTATATCATGCCGACAAGGAGGAACTAAGTAGAAGTGATTTGAGGAGAGCACCCACAGCTATCATTACTTCTCACGGGCGTGAGATGGAGGAGATAATAGCACATCGGGTCATTCCGAGGAGGAGTTCCCATCCAAGTTATATATAGTACTTTGTCAAATGGAAGGGATTACCTGATAACAAAGCAAGTTGGGAGTATGAGCTCACACTGTGGGACTACAAGGATGTGATCGAAGCATACAAGGACACAACAAGGGCGGTGCCTTTATGAATGGGGGAGCATGTCACGCACCGCTAAATTCCCACTCTAGATTAAGAGGTGAAGCTAGATTTCTCTAGAAGATTCCACATAATTCTTCCATATTCAAGATAAGGCTAGAGATGGGTGGAAGACTCTGGAACCTTATAGATTATTGTAGATTATTCTTGAATATGTAGATAGTTGTAGAGAATTCTAGATGGCCATTGTGAGCCATTGGATCAAATAGATCCTAGCCATCCATTAGGCAGGTGGAAGGCTATAAATAGCCAAGCGACTTTATTTGTAAGATGCCTAGAGGCATAAAGAGATAGAGAGCATAAAGAGTAGCTTTCTTAAGCAATATAAGCATTCTCTAAGTTTCTTCATTGTTGTTCTTGTTTTATCTTACATCTTTGCTAATATGTTCTAGTTTTATTTCTAGCATTCGGGGGAGAGGCTGACTTAGTTACGAGAGATACAACTAAGTGTCGTGAAGTTCGTTAGTAAAAGACCAAGTCCGTAACAACTAGCACTCAGAGAAGACTCATAGGACTTAGAGCAGGGAACTCCTTCAAAAATTGAGTAGGCAACCCACCATTTCCAGCAGTAGTCAGCACCATGGATGCTACTAGAGGTAACATAGGTGCTTCTCTTGTTAGATTTGGAATTAGGTCTGCTTTCTTTTGGGACACCTTCGTACTCTCAGCGAGCTATGACACACGAGTGGTAAAGCTATGCCAGACGAGGTTGGTTGAATGTAAGTTTCGCACTTAAGAAGGCCTCCCAAAGGAGAGAGTAGAGGCTAATCAAGTCACTTTGGTCACTTTGCAGATCTAAGTCTCTCACTGCTCAATGTTCACTTTGCTAGTTTGCTTGCTAGTCCTTCGCAAATCTTGGTCCTCTTGCTTCACACTGCTCGCTTCCCTATGAAGTCCCAGTAGATATAGGTCCTCTGAAGTCCACTGGCTAGTCACACCGCTCGCTTCAAAAAGGTCGGTTGAAGGTAATCGTCATGCCTAAGAAGTCCCCCCAAAGAAGGAGGGAGTAGAGGCTAATCAAGTCACCTCGGTCGCTTCGCAACTCTAGGTCTCTCCCTTGAAATGATATTGCACTTGCATTTTAGCTACATTTCATATACAGGTAATAGCACATATTTTTATGGAAGAGTTTGTTGAATCTTACTGTTATCTAGAAAAAGAATGCCAGTTCAAAGGAATTCTGGCATAGGATGATGTGAATCAAAATTGGCGCAACGTTGGGTTGGTTGAACTAAAACAAACTATCTGAAGGTTGAACAACTAGGTCTCCTTTCATTGTGACGTATTTTTCAGCAACCTCATAAGCCAACTAGGTAATTACATGTTCTAGTTTGGTGTCCACGGCTAGTAGGAGCTGTTAAGGTAAAAAAGAAAAAGCAACAATACTAAAATTTAGATAAACTCTCTTTTGATGTCCATAGCATTAGAAAATGATATGGATATTAGATCATGAATTGGAGACCAGGTAAAAGCATCAGAAAATGTTTGGGTATCGCATGTAAAATCAAAAGAAAGAAGCATTACACATACATCTTTTCTATCTCCAATTAACACAAAGCTTTGGTGTTATTGATAGAACATATAAATGACAAAATCAATTATTTGTGAATATCTACTAACTCCAACTTCCAAGTATCTGTTCTATTTATTACCCCAACAATGTATGCCTTGCGTTAAAAAGTTCTTCTGAAACTTTGAATTCTGATAAGATTAGTAATTAAATAAAAGAATGGATATATTACCATGTTTGTTCCTTTCTTTTTTCCCCACTTGAAGTCACGTATCTTCTTTCTCAATGTTTCTAATGTGCAAGGGACTTGTTTTTCCTTTTCAGTACCTTCAAAATGATCCACTAATGGTAGAATATCAAATAGCAGTACCATATGAACATCGATGTGGATGTAGTTGAAAATTTAGGATAGATGGATCTGCTAGCAGACCAAAGTTAGGTTACGACCGACCAAACAAGGTACTCGACTGGCTCATCAAAAAAGTGAAGACCGCCATCTGTGAGCTCGCTGAGCTAGCCACATATGGGACCGAACATCCACTGCCACCAATACCTCTTCTACTAAAACAAGAACCACTCAACAACAACATGAAGAAGAAGATAAGCGCACAAGCAATGATGTCCCAAACAAATAGTAACATGTTTTCTTCACTACGTTTTTCTTTTTTTTGGAAATTTAAAAGGAAATATATTAACAAAGCATAAACTTATACACGATCCTCTTCAAGGATCTTACAAGTAGTAAAAAAAAGATACACTACACAGAATGTATAACAATTACAAATAAAATATCAAATAAACCATAACGATTTAAGTTCTTGGCTAATGTTGTCTTGCTTCCGTTTAGCTATCATAACCTCCCTAATCAAATTGACAATTGTCTCGGCAAGTTTATACTTATGCTGTTCCACATTATTGTCGGTTCTCCTATTTCTTTCCCGCCAGATATAATAGATCACCATCTAGAAAGAAGTCTTGATGATTAATCCATCCCTCTGACCTAAGTTGAAATCGCTAATGATAGAGTTCAATGTTTCATTCCAATCAAAAGAGAACCTTGGAAGTTGAATCATGTTCAAAATTTTGGTCCACATAAATTTGCTATAACTGCACTCAAAGAACAGATGATTTCTACTCTCATTTACTTGTTCACGTAAAACACATAGCAGATCATAACTCCCAAACCATCAGTCTTTAGTTCTTAATCTGTTCTTTATAACTAACCGTAAGAAAATGATAGTTTTGGGACTCAGATCAAAACTTGCTTCCATACGATTTTTGCCCACGGGACTGACTCCACCACTGCCACCAGTAGATTCTGAGTTTATTTGTTATTGAATATCCTGCTAGTATGTAAAGTCCATATCAACTTATCCTTCCTTCGTATAGTAAATAGCTCAGGTAAGTAGTTCTCCAGCAATTGAAAATGCCTAATATTACGGATCCTATCCCTCTCCCTGATGAACCATGCAACTTTAGCCTCCGTAGGAATCCTACTCCTTAACACTTGTAAGTCATTACGCAACTGAAGAGGACTGAACTCAGTCCAATTATATATCATACCACAAACTATGTGTCTTCTCCATCCCCTACCCTGTACTTCATATAAGGATAAATATGCTCCCTAAGGTTCAACATGCTCTTAAATATCCATGAATATTCAAGGTTCTATTAGAGCTGCCAAAAATTTTGAGATTTAACATGTTCACTATGTTTTTCTTGTAGGACAAAATGAAGCTTATGTTGGTGTTGAAGATGAACAGAAGAGTTTGGGGAAGATTGAGGCCTATTTTAAAAATAAAATAATTTTAAAATAATTTTTATTTTTAAGATAAATGGGGCTATATTGTCTTAGATGAGCCCACTTTAAAAATAAAATAAAATTAAAAAATGTCAAGTCAGAGTTAACATGACACTTAATAGATAGGGTTAAAATTTTCTTTATGATGATATCCAATTTTAAAGTTTTCTAGATATTAGGGTTTCAATTGTTCTCTCTGGAATGTTAAAGTTAAACTTGTCGATTGGTAAAAAATTTAAGGTCAAAATTAACCATTTTGCCATCTTAATTAGGAATTAGTGTTTTACCTTATTTAGGAGTAGTACTGATTATATATATCTATCTTGCTTTGTACATACATATAATTTTTCATCAATCAAAAGTAATATTTTCTCCTTAATTTTTCTCTAATTTTATAAGGGGAGGAGGTAGAGAGGATTGTAGTTTGGGTGGTAGATGTATCAGGTGTGGTGGTAGATGATGTATAAAGGTTGGTAATGGAATACATAAAGGAGAACAAAAGGGAAGGATTATAATCATGGAGAAGAAAATCATAGGAGTTGGGAGTTGGGTTATGAAGAGAGCTAATGGGAAAGGAAACTTATTAAATATGACAAGGTGAAAGATAATGACTTTGTATACAGGTACGTTAAGCAATGATACCATGATGAATAGAGGGATAGTCGATGAAAACACATGGCATAGATCCTGAAACTAATTTGTGAGGACCAGTGGCTAAGAGATATAGCTAACATAAGCATCCAAAGACACATAAATAAGAGTAGGTGAGTAGTTTATGGTGAGGCCTCGTGAGGGCCCTTTTTCTTTTTGGGTGAAAAGAGGCCGACAACCCAAAGCATTAAAAAATTAAAATTACATAGAGCAGAATAAGGGCATGGTGACCCCCATAGCATCCCCATACAAGAAATAGGTTAGCCTTGTCGGGCGGTGATCAAGCTAGTGATAACCCAAGTCAAAATTAAGCGCAAAATTTGCCAACCAATCAGTACATGTGTTCCCCTCCTAGTATATATGTCAGAGCACCACCATCCATCCCTTGCGCAGGAGGCTTTAGATATCCCTCACAAGAGCTTCATTGTTACATCCATGTGGAGAAGCTGACTGTAAGAGCTTCACAGCCACCTCCGAGTCTAGTTCGAGTACCATCCTTCTGATCCCTTCCTGCTATGCTAACTCCAGGCCTAACTTAACCACCCATAACTCAACTGTTAACGATGTAGCATAACTGATATTATGAATAAAGCCACAAACCCATGACCACCTCTCATTACGTATCAAACCTCCTGCACCAACTAGGGCAGGATTGCCCTTAGCAGCACCATCAGTATTCATTTTGCCTCAGCTCGTGTCCGGATAGGACCAACCAATCTCCCTCCACCCCCTCCTGACCCGTAGATGATCCTGCCCAGAACTAGCTAGAGCTTAAGTGTAAGAAGAAGCCAATCGAAATATGCCCATCGCTATAGTATTATCGACCTCACCTCCATCCCGAATAGGTCCCAGTTTCATCCTTTCTAAAAAATCTTGCAAGTGGTACCAGAAAGCAGCGCCCATGAGACCTGTTCTCCCTAAACACGATCATTTGATAGGTTCCGAGTAAGCCACTGGTCTAGACTTGCATTGAAGAAGCCTTCCCTTTGTGGGGTCAGAATGAACTGCATCTATATTGTAGGAGAAGTCGGGCAGTCCTGTAGCGCATAAAGAATTAACTCATTGTGAATATTGCATCGTTGACACAATCCATTCCAGCTAAGCCCCTACTTGAATCTCTCTTCATTCATTAGAAGTCTCCTTTGCAACATAAGCCACAGGAACATTCTAATCCTCTGTGGCCCTCTCCATCTCCAAACCATCCTCCATTTTAAATCATTCAGACCAGCAGCATGAGAGGTAAGGAAAGAGCATGCTGACCTTACCAAGAATCGTTTATAGGAATCAATGAGCCACCTTGGGTAGTCACGACCTCGATCTGGACATGGGGCCATAATAGCAACAATACGGATCATAGCAGAACCAGGTATATGATTAGCAAACTTTGTCCAGTCCCAGCCTCCATCGTGGTGACGTAGCTGTTCACACATCCTTCATCAGGGGGTCCCAAGTTGGCCCCAACAGCAAGATAGGATAGAACGCTAAGATCGGGAATCCAGTTGTCATTACAGAAAACTGACCTTGATTCCTTCTCCTATGTTCCATCCTACTACCCCCGACATTTACAACCAAGTTGAACATAAAGCCCACTATAGCCACGAGGAATTGTGCCTTGGGGTGAAACTCGGTATGATATTGTCACCCGTGTTATAATTTTGTGCAAATACTTGAGCCCAAAGTGCCCCTCTGTCATGAATTATCCCCAACATATTTTTGTTAGGAAAGCCTCGTTCATCTCAGATAGTCACCAAACTTCGAGACCCCCAACATCCTGATGTGTAGTGACAGTCGAACAATTAATGAAGTGGACCTTCCCATACTTCACTGAGTTACCTAAATAAAGTTATGACAAAGTTGTTCAATCTCCGAGAGAATACCTTGTGGGATCTTCGTTCATTGCATTGGTAAAGAGGGTACTGCCTCCACCATTGAATTCACCAGAGTAACTCTTCCCGCCATCGATAAATATCGTGCTGACCATCTGGCCAGCCTACGCTTAACCTTGTCCACTATTGCATAATATGTATTTTTATGACCCTTTTATGCAAGATCGAGACCCCTAAGTAACTGCTGAGGTCATGAGTCACTGTGTACTTACAAATTGTAGCAATTGACTCCCTCTTGGATAATAAGATGTTGCGCAAGAAATAAATCATCATCTTTGCTTCACTAACACGTAAGCTCAAGCTTTTATAGAATATGTCTAGAGTAGCCATCAAAAAAGAACCACAACCACTGAAGCTTCATTAAATAGCAACAAGTCATCCATGAACATCAAATAAGGGATCAAGGGACCAGCTCTCCTAATCCTAATCGGTTTCCAATTATCTAGCCCAACTTCCTCCTGAATGAGATGCCCCAACCTTTCGATACAAAGCACGAATAGATACGGAGATAAGGGGTACCCTTGCTGTATACCCCTAACTATGGGAAATGCATTCGTCTGTTCAACATTCTATAGGACTTGCAGAGAAGTTGATGTGATACAAGTCATTATCATACGTCTGAGCTACGCTGGTATATGTGCAGCCTGTAGGGTATCGTCAATAAAATCCAAGGGTAAACTGTCATACGCCTCTTCAAGATCCACTTCCACTGCAACAAAACCCCTCCTCTTGTGCAAAGTATGCATGATATGTATGAATTCTTGAGTGACAATGATATTATCTTAAATATGTCGCCTGGGCATGAAGCTCACTTGGTTCGGGGCCACTAAATAAGACATTAGTGATTTCAAACGATTAGCAATCGACTTCATAAGTAATTTGTATGAAATGTTGCATAAACTGATAGGCTTGAAATTATGAATTACCTAAGGCTGAGGTATTTTTGGAATGAGCACAATGAAAGTCTTACTGATCTCACTTACTGGAATAATTCCATTGTGCACAAACTATATCATCTCTATAACCTTACTCTCGATAATTTGCCAATTGGCTTGGTAAAAACACGCATGATACCCATTCGTACCTGAAGCCTTTAGTGACCCCATTTCCCTGAGAGTAGCTGTCACCTCCTCCTTTGTGAAATGCCCAATCAGCCAATCAAGCAACCTCTGGTTTGTCTCGGGAAATAGGCCTGGAATCCTCTCCCTAGTTGTTAAAACCGATTCCTTATAAAAATCACCAAAGTGTGAAAGCACATAATTCTTTGACCCCTCCTCTTCATAACACTACATACCATTTGGCATCTTTAACCCCTCGATTCTAATGGCTTTGTGCTTGATCACTGCTTTAGCATAGCTATATTTGTTATTCTGATCACCTATACACAGCCACTCGTTACGTGCCTTTTGGTACCATAATAGTTCCTTCCGTGCCAAAATTTCATCCAACTCCTTTTCTAGTTGTATTTTAAGATTTCAAAGGGATGAATGATGGCCCCGATGTAGAGGTCTTCACATCCCTTCTATGTGAGCAAGTATCTTCCATTTCTACCACATGATGTTCTTAAAGACCTCTCAATTCCATTTCTTTAATCTATACATCAGATAATCCAGAAAATGGGTGAGAAGGATCTCCTACCTCTAGTTGTACCGCAAGAAATCCCTAAACAAAGGGTGACGTAACCATGGTGTAAGAACCAAAAGGGCCTGCGAGCACTCCTAGATACCCCATCATCCTAGGACATCCTTAGTTGCCAACTGCTCGGTCAAGGCTCTTGAAAACCTATTGTACCATCCTACCTTAAGTCCACTCCATGTAAACTTAGGCCTAACACTGCCCATGTCAATTAAATCACAAGTCTTACGAACATCTCGAAACCGAGAGCATGCTGTTGGGTTTGATGGTGCACCACCAACTTTCTCACTTACATCGACTATTTCATTAAAATCTCCACAAACAACCCACTCTCCATTCATGTTCGAAGCCAAAAGCTTGAGCTCCCTCCAGAGTTCCATACGATTTGCTTTATGAGGACTCGCATAGACTGTGGTCATCTAGCAACACAACCTGCCATCCCACTCTAGTTTGAAGTGTAATGCTTGGTGATGATGTCAGAAACTGCCAATCGAGGCCCCATTGTCTCTCCAACACACCCAGATCCCACCCAAGAATCCCTAAGCCTCCCTTTTGCGAGAATAGCTCAGGAAACCCTACAATACCTCATTCTCTATATGTCCATTGTTTCATGTCACCTGCTTCTCTACAATTCCATAGAAATATTTGCATTATAATAATAATCAAGAAGGAAAAGATAAATCCCTTAATGAGGATAGACACCATCCAGGCAGTTGTCTACAAGACACCCTCCATCTTGATCAAATTCAACCTTCATAGCTACATTAGGAGTCTCCGCAACAATATTAACTGTGTCCATAAGAGTCAACCACTCATCTCCTGCCTCTATTGACCACATAAGAATAGGGGAATAGACATCATTCATACCACCTTATGAGCCTGGGTCTGGGTCCAAGTCTGGTGGGAGTGAAAGCATAGCACCCACCTCTGTAAACTACCTACTTTCTCCCACCCTCCTCTTTTCGGCACCTAAGGGGTTAAGTTGCATGTGCATGGATCCGTCACATCCCTGAAACTACCTGCATCCTTTCGCTACATCGAGTCAAATTTAGCTTCAGGTTCTCCTATTTCTAGCCCACTGGAACTAATTCTGTTGCTATAACTTCATGTCCCTTCCCATTTAAGATGGGTATCCGTACAGTGGCCTGGCTCGCCTAAACCAAGACATGTCAACTGGCCTTTGGTATAACGCTCTCCTTAGCTTTTTTGTTGATTGCATTTCACTCCACATCATCCTTTTTGCCCTCCACTGCCTCCTCAACTTCATCCTGTGCACCTTACTCTACCCAATTATCCACCGCATCCTGCAAGATATCATATCGCGAACCTCTTTGTCCATTATTTTCAGACCCCCCTGATTTCTTCCCCTGATTTCCATGAGTCTCATTAGGAAGTTTCCGAAATCTACTCCCCTTTCCCTAGATCAGCATCTACAGATGGGTGACACTGTTAGAATCGACGCTGGAGCTAAGGTAGGGACCTCATGAACATCCTTTTGGCCTTATCGTGCCTGGTTCTATCTCATTGCACCTTCATCTTCCACCATAGCAGCCGATTCATTCTGTCCCTTGCCCATTCCACCTGATCCTTACGTTTTTGTATTGACACACTCTTCCCTTCTGGGCCCGACTCTTCCATACGTAAAGCAGACAGGCCCTAATCCTTCATACTCGATGTGATACATACGATCTCTGAATTTCACTAAAGGTTTCAATGGTTTGTCTAACAGGACTTTGACGTAGATTCAAGCAAAGTTACCCTTTATCGAATCATCTATTTTCTTGCTAATTCTCAGTGGTCTGCCCACTCCGAAGACAATGAACCACAACATCACTTTATGTTGGATCATTGACAGATACTTGAGAGCCATCAAAGGAAGAAGCTGATCAATTGGAGCGCAGTAAGAAGAGAGACAAGAAGGTTCTAGCCCGAAGATCTACTTTTACAGGGGAGGAGGAACCCATAGAGCAAGCGAAAAGACTTGCCCTGATTGAGGGGCAGGCGAATAGGGATTATAGGGGAATACTCCTGGGCTAGCTGATTGGAAAGAAAAGGGAGATTCCATCCATGTTGGCAAATTTAGCTGAGGACGAACAACATATGATCGATTGTTAAGATGAGCTTTGCCCTGAAATAAAGGTGTTCGAGGAAGAACTTGTTTTCCTTTCTTCCCAATGGTCTGATGCGCTGATAGTGAAGGTTCTGGGTAAGTGGGTTGGGTTTGTTACCGTTCACAAGCGCTTACTCCAGGTCTGGGCACGAAAGGGTGAGATGACGCTTATCAATATGTCCAATGACTTCTTCATAGCAAAGTTTGCTTGGCAGGATGATCTTAATTTCATAATTTTTGGGGGGCCATGGTCGATGATGGGGAATTTGTTGGTTATTTGTGAGTGGGAACTAGATTTCCATCCCCATAAAGAAACGATAGACCGAGTTATCACTTGGGTAAGAGTGCTTCGTGAGGGGCTTTTATTCTTAATTCTATTGGTAATATGTTGAGAAGATGGACAGCCATATGAAGGACGTCCACCGAAAGTTTAAGAAAAAGTAGGGTACATACTACTTATTAATGGTGTAAATCATTCGTTCTGATTTGCCATTTTGTTGTTTAGTATAGGGCATGAGAATTAAAAAATTATTCCATGTGTGACTAAAAAATTATGGATTGGTGGGGAAGGGTTTCAAGTAGATTGAAGGACTTGACTTTCACCATACATTTGTATCTAGTTGCTAAACTTATGACATTTCATGTCGTTTTGTTCATAGTAATTGCATGAGGTTAGGAGTTATATCAAATGGATGTTAACAATGTATTCTTACATGGCAATTTGGTGGAGGAAGTATACATCAAACTTCCTCCTGAAACCAAAAGAGCTAATGAAGGCAAAGTCTATAGATTCAACAAGTCAATTTATGGGCTACGTCAAACTTTACAAAATTGGTTCGCCAAGTTAACCACAATGCTAAAGAGATATGGTTTTATTCAATCTCGAATAGATTATTCACTATTTAATTTCTAGAAAGGCAATGTATTTTTTGGATTATTAGTAAATATGAATGACAACATTTTGATAGGGAACAACACAGTAATTTGTTCGACTTTTAAGTTATACTTACATAAGTGATTCAGTGCTAAATTTTTGGGAGTATTTAAGTATTTCTTGAAGGTTGAAGTGGTCTGCTCATCCAAGGGGTTATTCTTATGTCATCAAAAAATTTCTTTGGATATACTATCTAAAACTGGACTACTTGCAAATAAACTTATGGACATTCTGATAAAGTAGGGTTTTTGTCTAGGCTTGGTTGATGGTGAATTAGTCGTGGACAATTCATCCTATTGGTGGATAATGGAACATCTCATCTATCTCACATTCACTCGGTCTGATCTTTTGTACGTGGTCCATGTGTTGTTGTAATTTGCTCAAGTACTGTGTAAGGAGCACTTTGAGGTATCTGCGTTGTGCACTATAATAAAAGGCAACTAGGTCAGGTAATTCTCCTTTGGGCTGATAGTGATTTATTAATATGAGCTTTCTTTAACTCAGATTTGATGAGTTATCCCGTTTTACACTACACATTAACTAGTTATTTTATGTTGACTAATTAGTCACCGGTTTTATGGAAGACTAAGAAACAAAGAACTATGTCCAAATCATCAACAAAAGTCGAGTACATGATGATGGTTGTAGTAGCTACTAGTGAGATAATATGGCTGAAGTGTTTATTGGATTCTTTAGGTGTGGCTCATCGTGGATCCATGACACTTTTTTGTGATAGTCACTCTGTTATTCATACAATGGTTAATCCAATGTTTCATGAATGTAGCAAACACAAAGAGATTATTTGTCACTATATTAGAGTGCAAATTCAAGCAAGAATGATTGTTAAATTGCATGTAAGGACACCAAAGCTCTCGAACAATCACAATTTTAGTACTTCTTTAGCAAGTTGGTCATTTACAATGTGTATGCATAACTTAAAAGAGGTATTGGAAATCCAGTTATAAATGGTAGTCACTATATCCTAATTTGGAGCTAGTTTTTTACCTTATTAGTATTAGAAATCTAGTTGCAATAGGAGTTACTATACCTTAATTAGGCCAAAGGGTCACTTTTGACCCTAATTTTTTTATCAGTCGATAAGTTTAACCCTAATATTCAAGAGAAAATAATTATAACCATATTATTTAGAAAACGTTAAAATTATACCCCACCATAATAGAAAATATAACCCCGTCTGTTAAGTGCCAGGTCAGCACTGACCTGGCACCTTTTAATATTTTTTTGGGCCTCAATGCCAACAGGTAAGGTGAGACTTACATTTTTTAAAAATATAAAATTTTTTAATCAATATGGGACCCACTTTTATATTAAACATTTCTTAAAAACAACCTCTATGCTATTTAGGGATAAGGCTAAGTACTACTAGACCTCCCTAGATCCTTTGCCTTAGAGGGATTTATACTGAGAGCTGTTATTGTTGTACTTCTTAACTTAAACAAAATTTAACTTAAATATGTTAACAAAAGAGAATCACTGTTAACAACACTTCGTAAACATATAACCCCAACCAAACCAACAACACACCATTGTCAACTTCGTAGCAAAAGATCCTAAATGACACCTTCTTCTTCTTCATCAACTTTTCCATAACAGAGCATTGAATATGTAAGAAAAATTAGGGACAACGACCGCCAAGCAACAACATCGTCAAGATTTGGATAATTATCAAGAAGGAAAATTTGTACATGTAATGAGGCCGACTACTACATCAACCTGAATAATTTGTGAGTTAGTTTTCTTACTAAGTTTTCTGCCTGGAAAAGTAAATGAATCTTTTAAGCTTTTTGGATTAAGTGAAAGGCCAAAAAAGTGCAGGTTCACGCAGCTTGTGTCCTAAATTAGGACACGAGGATATTATATAAACCATACAACCCGATGTGAGCATGACCGTGGGACTTTGTAAGTGAAATAGCGCCAAAGATGAACTAGTAATTCCAAAGGGATGAATAATAAGATCAAGAACTAAGAAGTTCAAATAAGCGCTTCAATCCTACATGGGCCGAATTGTAGATGGCTTAGAATCTCAAGAGACAATAAGGGCTAATGCCAAGATAACTAATCAAGTTAGCGGAATGAGGCAGAAGACTTTCCTTCTTATTTAATTAATTATTTTATGTTAGAAGCATAATTTTCGGCAACCCTCTACCTGTTTCTTGGGCTTGTTTAAAACTTTTAGGTTTAATGAGTTGTATTTTAGAAATATTAGTTTGGGCTCTAATTATTTTAATGGGAGGCCTATGTTTAAAGGCCTTTTATGTAGTTAGGGTTTCTTTCTTTTCAAGGGTTATAAATACATCATAATAAAAATTATTTAGGGTTAGATTGGATGAATAACAAATTCTTAAGGGAGGATTTCTTGTCTTCTTCTATTTCATCAAGAATATAATTCTTCTCAAGGTAAACATTTGTGGCAAATTTCTATTCTTGTTTTCAAATTAATCTTATTATATGCATTTCCTTTCATATAACTCATTGGGGGGGGGGGGGGGTGTTAACTAGGGTTGGGGATTTCTTCTTATTCATGTTCTATCCAAAGTGAGTGTTTAAGGGTTTTAGGTTCTTTAGCCTTAGGGTTCCACATCATTTGGTATCAGAGCTTAAATTAGGCTAAATTCTTATTTATCTTGTGTTTATGTGCTAGTATTACTGTTATTTTCCATTATAACTCGAAATTAAGGTTCATCTTAATATTATGCTTTTCTAAAAAAAACAGTAGGTAGATAAGAAGAAAATGTTGCCATAGTAAAAAAATGAAAAACAAGATGGCGTCTGGCGTTAAACGCTTTAATGAAAATGTTAGCTAGTGTTAAAAAAACAGTTGAAAAAAATGAATTCTATCTTTGGGATTGACGTGATTATGGGATTTTCTTTTGTTAGCTTCCTATTTTGTTTAGTGTCTTTCCTTCATTCTAAGTTTATAGTTTTTAGTCTCTTATTATTATTTTTTCCATTTACAACATAATTAACAAATCGATTATTGTTAATTTAAATTCTGTATTTTTTGGGCATTACATATCCTTCCTCTTATAAGTCCATTTTACCTTCATTCATTTAAGTATACTTGCTTCCAGATTTGTGTTCATCTTCTTTCTTAGGTATTTTTATTGCATTCCTAAATCTTAATTTGCTATTTGTGCATTACCTTGATTGGAAATTGAATTCTGAAGTGTAATTGAGGACATGAAGTTTGAGTGGAAAAAGGCTTGAGTGTGTAATCTTAAAAGAGGAGAGAAAAGGCCAATTTTGAGTGAAACACGAGTGGAGTGTCATCTTTTGAGTGAAATACATAAGGGAGTGACTTGTGAGGTTATCTTTTATTGCTAACCATTTTTCTTGCAACTTTTATCATAAGAATGCAAATAGTGTAAGGCATTCATAAATGAGTTCAAGAAGTTATCTACTAGGATGGATGGTATGGATGAGAGAATTAATGAAACTAGTAGAATCCAAAACCGTAGGAGATCAATTGGCAGTTGTAGGAATCGAGAGGAAGAATTTGAAAGAATGTATGATGAGTATAAAGATGAAGTGCATTTCGTGAAGGGTAGAGTATGGGAGGAAGAAAAAGTGGAGAGAAAAGATAGCAATATTAATGCCATCAAGATGAAAATTTTGTCCTTCAAAGGTAGGAATGATATAGCAACATTAATGCTATCAAGATGAAAATTCCTTCTTTAAAGGTAGGAATAATGCTGAAGTATACTTGGAATGGGAAAGAAAAGTGACATGACTTTTACTTGTCACAACTATTCTAAAGATAAGAAAGTGAGATTGGCAGCAGTGGAATTCTCTGATTATGCATTAGTTTGGTGGGGCAACTTGATAAAGAATAGGAGGACGAATAGGGAATCACCTATATCCACTTGGGAAGAGATAAAAATCGTGATGAAGAAGAGGTTCGTGCCATTTTATTACTATAAAGAGTTGCACCAGCAATTACATAGACTCACACAAGGAACTAGATCATTAGAAGAGTATCACAAGGAGATGGAGATACTATTGATTAAAGCTAACATAGAAGAGGAAGAAGAGGTGACAATGGCCCAATTCATGGGCAAATTGAATAGGGAAATTATTGATGTGGTTGAGTTGCAACATTATGTAGAGATGGAGGACCTAGTGGACATTTCCATAAAGGTGGAGAGGCAACAAAAACAAAGGAGGCAGTTAAGTCCTCCTCAAATTCCACCAGCAAATGGAATCCAAAATTGAGCAAAAACGAAGATAAGAAGAGGAAGCATTATTCAGATTTCAAGGAGAAAGGCCACGAGTTAAACAACGGAAAGGAGAGGAGTACTTCAATTAAAAAAGGTACCATTGATTCATCCCCTAAACCTTCTAAACATAGGGATATTAATTGCTTTAAATGTCAAGAGTATGGTCATTATGTATCTGATTGTCCTAATAGGAAGACTGTGTTTAGTAAGGATAGCGAAAATGTTTATTAATCTTATAATGGTAATGAGTCTGATGGTAGTGATTTAAGTATGCCACCTTTGGGAGATTTTTTTTATGTTGATGAAAATGTTGAGTATGCTGTGAAGGGTGAATCGTTAATTGCTAAACCTGCATTGAACTTGAATGTGAAGAAAGATAGCCTAGAACACAGGGAGAACATATTTCACACGAGAAGCTTAATAGGTGGGAAAGCTTGCAACATGGTTATAGATGGGGGTAGTTGCACTAATGTGACTAGTACTATTTTGATAGAGAAGTTGGGGGTGAAATGTGATAAACACCCTAATACTTATAGACTACAATGGTTAAATGAAAGTGGTGAAGTTAAAGTTACTAAGAAAGTAGTTGTTGCCTTCTCTATTGGTAGATATATGGATGAAGTTGTGTGCGATGTTATGCTTATGTAAGCTGGTCATATATTGTTAGGTAGGACATGACAATTTGATATGTGTGTTATGCATGATGGGTACATTAATAGGTATTCTTTTATGTACAGTGAACGGAAAGTTACCCTTGCTCCTTTGTCACCTAAATAAGCATACCTTGAACAATTGAAAATTTAACAATCATCAAAGGGGAATTCAGGTAGTGAGGTGAAAATGAAGAAGAGAGAAAAGAGGCCATAAGAAAAAAGAATAAAATTAAAGGCCCAATGGTGAGTGAATACACAAATGAGGAAAAGAAAGTGGGATGTGCAAGAGAGAAGAAGTTAGTGAGTTTAAAGAAAGAAAAGAATGTGAAAAGTGAGCAAAGAGAAATTAATAGGAGTGAAAAAGTTATGGCACAATCATATTTTTATGCAAAAGAGAGACAGTTAAAGAGTATTTCAGTAAAAAAGAGTGAATACTTAAGCAAAAGAGCTTTAATCTTGATTTGGTTTAAGGAAACTTTGTTTACTAACACTGACCATGACCCAAGTTTGCCTAGTGTGTTTGTGACCTTGTTGTAAGATTATGATGATGTTTTTTCTGAAGAGGTACCACATGGCTTGTCGGCCCCCATGAAAATTCTCTTCATTAACATAAGCATAATAGTTATGGCAAGAAGACATGAGAAGAAAATGAG
>JAOQMS010071483.1:0-23020 GCA_027563885.1 Erythroxylum longipes
TACCATTAAATGGTTTAATGGTTGTCTTTTAATGATGGCATATAATGTAACCTTTTAGCATTCATTTGATTAAAGATTAAAGAGCTGCACTTGATGGATCATCATCCTTCTTTCATCAATAAAACCGAAATTGACATGTCATTTTAGGTTATTGGTCTTTTCATATAGCCATCTTAAAACAAATGAGAAGATTCTCATTTAATGGCCTCTTTATTTTTTGATTAAACAATGAAGTGATGCATTGGATGCTTACTACTTCTTCCTTCTTTTCATGCATAACCGAAATTAAGAGAGTTGTTCTTGAATTTTTTAGACTCTCTCTCCTTTCTTCCATGTTTTATTTTCCGATCCAACAAGTGGGCGTTTATGTAAAGCTTTCTTATTAAAGAATAAAGTGAAGCATTCAGTTATATCTTTTATTAATAAAGGCATGAAAGTGGAATGGTCGTTAAGGTCATGCTTCTCATCGTTCAATGGTTTTAATGGGTGGTTTTATAAAAACCTTACATGAAAAACGTTTTGATGATTAAAAAAGTTCAAGTGTTGGACTTGGAGGGACGCATGTCATTTAGCCAAAAACGTTTAGGTGTTGTAGTTAAATGGACGCATGTCATTTAGCCAAAACTGTCCAAGTGTTGGAATTTGATGGAGACAATTAATTTGGTTTTGTAGCAAAATGAATGATGGTGGTTTGGCTCCTCACCATTCTCTGCAAACTAGATGAGCATAGCAAAAAAAGAGGTCTTTTGGAAAAAAAAAAGAGAAGCTCTCCAATTGTTGTTTTTTAGCTGAAGATAGCAAAATGAGAATGGCTCTTTTTTTTTGGTTCTTTCAACTAGCCGAATATAGCAAAATTTTTCTATTTATTTTTCTTCTCCTTTCCCACTAAAGGATCTTGTTAACTAAGTTGTCCAAAGAGAACAAGTGGTAGATTGAATTGGTTGAGGACACAGCATCGAGGAGTCGAAGCTGTAGCAAGGAGTCGGTAATATTCTGATCTTTTTCTTATTTTATTTATTTTCCTTATGCCATATAATATATGGATTAAAAACATGTTGATTTGGTGTTTATGCTTCGGCTATGTTATGACTTTGGAAAAAGTTTTTGAAATCTACCGTTTAGCCAAACCAAGCATATTTTTGTTTTCGATCTAACATATGGTACGTGGCATTGTTTGCACCTGTGAATCAAAAAACCAAGTTCTTACTCTGACTCCTAGGTTCATGGAATTTTCACCGTGAAGCCTTATGGGAGTTGCATCATGGGTTTTCAGCCTATATACCACCCTATAGGTTTATTATGCAAAGAACTATCATGTCTATTAAACCTATTAATTTCTTATGTTAATACTAAGTTTGAATTAATCACATTGAAGATGAAGTATTAATAAATTGAATTAATCACTTGATTTGATTTCAATACTATGGTATGTTGCATTGTATACACCTGTGAATCGAGAAACTAAGTTCTTGTTGTAGCTCCTAGGCTCGTGAAAATTTTCACTGATAAGCCTCATGGGAGTTGCATCACAGGTTTCCAGCCTATATACCATCCTAAGGTTATTATGCAAAGAACTCTCATGTCTATTAATCCTATGAATTTCTTGTGTTATTACTAAATAATCCTATGAATTTCTTGTGTTATTACTAAGTTTGAATTAATCGCAATGAAGATGAACTATTAATAAATTAAATTAATCACCTGTAATTGATTTCAAAACTATGGTACATGGCATTGTTTACACCTGTGAATCAAGAAACCAAGTTCTCGTTATGACTCCTAGGCTTCTGGAATTTTTCACCAATAAGCCTAGGAGTCAATATACCATCCTAGGCTTGTGGAATTGTTTACACTCATGAGAGTTGCATCTTGTGTTTCCAGCCCGTATACCATCCTAGGGGTTTATATGCAAAGAACTGTCGTATATATTAAACCTATGAATTTCTTGTGCTAATACTAAGTTTGAATTAATCACATTGAAGTTAAAGTGTTAATCAATTGACTTAATCACATGCAATTGACTTCAATATTATGGTACGTGGCATTGTTTACACCTGTGAATTAAGAAGCCAAGTTCTCGCTGTGACTCCTAGGCTCATGGAATTTTTCACCGATAAGCCTTATGGGAGTTACATCACAGGTTTCCAACCTATATACCATCCTAGATGCTTATTATGCAAAGAACTGTCATATATATTAAACATATGAATTTCTTGTGTTAATATTAAGTTTGAATTAATCACATTGAAGTTGAAGAATTAATCAACTTAATTAATAACCTACAATTGATTTCAATACTATGGTACGTGGCATTGTTTACACCAATGAATCAAGAAACCAAGTTTTTGTCGTGACTACTATGCTCCTGGAATTTTTCACCTATAAGCCTCATGAGAGCTACATCACGGGTTTGTAGCCTCTATACCATTCTAGGTGTTTATTATTCAAAGAACTGTCAAGTATATTAAACCTATGAATTTCTTATGTTGATACTAAGTTTGAATTAATGACATTGAAGTTAAAGTATTAATCAATTGAATTAATCACTTACAATTGATTTCAATATTTTGGTACGTGGCACTGTTCACACCTGTGAATCAAGAAACCAAGTTCTCAAGTTCTTGCTGTGACTCCTAGGTTTGTGGATTTTTTCACCGATAAGCCTCATCGGAGCTACATCATAGATTTTCAACCTATATACCATCCTAGGGTTTATTATGCAAAGAACTGTCATGTTTATCAAACCTATGAATTTCTTGTGTTAAAAAGTAAGTTTGAATTAATCATATTGAAGTTGAAGTATTCATCAATTGAATTAATCATCTAACATCCTGTTTCCATACAAAGGGTTAGAACCCTACATTTCTGTAAATGGGAAATAGAAACGATAGATTAGAAAACTGCATTTCATACTCATGCATAATTTTTTTTGAAAAGTTAAAGAATGGTATTTAAAAGGAGAAATGTACAATAAAGTTTAGGCTAAGAACCAAGACATAGCCTCCTCTTAAGCTCTACAACACCGTATTGAACAATGCAAGCTACATTAACAGAACGACACTGTATTGAATAAAGCAAGCTATGTTAACAGAACAACTCACAAGTCTACATTTAGGGCAAAATCGTTATCCTCTTTCCCTTACGCCTCCAGAGCACGCCAAATGGGGAAATGGGGAGAGGGAGTTTGTTTCCTCGTGAATCTATACTGCAAATTTCTCTCGTCGTCCTTAGGGTATCCTTTCCTCCAGCTTTGGGCCTTTAGATGTTGATTAGGGATTCGGGTGAGTCAAGTCGCAAGAGTGGGAGAGCTACCGAATCAACTCTAACTCAAAGAGGTAACCTTCTTCTACTTGAGTGGCTATGTAGTCTTTACTATTTCTGGTAGAAGAGTTTAATGAAACATCTTTCCTCTGTTTGTTTCCTCCTATGGTGGTGATGAGTCTCCCAAATCCGTCTACCAACAATGGGTATGTTGCATCCAGTTCCGAGGAGCCTAGTACGTCTTCTAGTTTCCCTTTGTGTTACAGCCTTATACTGTTAGTTGATCCTCCATGAGAAAGCTAGATTAGGGTTTAATTCCTTTGGATGAGTAGAAATGAGGATTTTCTCTCTGATTACTCTAATCAGAGAGTTGATTACCTCCTGCTTACTATGAAACTTGTTTTGAAATCTTCGGTAGTTTCTTTCTCGCCATATCTCTTTAACAGAGGAGGCGACAGAGATGGCATAGATGCTCTCAGAAGAATTGGGAGTGTTTGACGACCTCAGAAGCCAATCCATGGCTTCGGTAATAGTAGACCCAGCATTAGGAGTATAATTAAGAGATTTAATCCGTTCCCATAGGTCTTGTGAGAAGGAACATTTGAAAAAGAGATGATCCTTTGATTCCATCTCTAACTCACAAAGGGCACAAACATAATTGGTAGACATATAATGAAGTCTATCCATAGTGCTCAATCAATTGAGAACTGCTAGCCATAATGTGATAGAGTAGCTAGGCATTAAAGCTTTATGCCAAACTATAAGAGACCATGCTTATGTAGGGTTGTTGCGAGATTGCCATTTTCTGAATTTAGCGATGCTAAATGTATTAGCTGGGAAGTTGAGACAGTAATAATCATACCCTTTGTGGGTGTTAGGAGAATAGGGAGGGGACAAGCACTGTAGTGCATCTAGAAAATTCCACTAATCACCTTATAGGATTATTTTGGTCTTTGCATGAATAGGCACATCATGCCATATTTGGATAGCCTGAGGGTGTCTTATAAAGGGGCCATGGCTGGTCCAGTTATCAAACCAAAAGGAGATCTTCTCTCCATCCCCGACCCTGCAGTAGATTAAAGGTTCAAGCATAGATCGGAGTTTCAGTAGTTGAGTCAAAGGCCATGAAAATGATGGCTTGAGAGGGATGAACCAGATACTAGAACCCTTCAAGATGTAACTATGTAACCATCTAATCCATAGACTCTTCTTTTCCAGTAGGATATTCCAAAGGTTCTTTACTAGGGCTGCTCTGTTATAGGAGGCAATAGAGATCAATCCTAGGCCCCCTTCCTCTTTCCTTTTGCACACCTCTTTCCATTTAACCTTAGCAAAATGAGAGTTTGAATTGAGGTTTCCCCACAGGAATCTACGAAAGAGTTTTTTAATGGACTTGATCACTCCCTTTGTTAGAGAAATATTAGAGGACCAATATATATGAAGAGAATTCAAAACAGCCTTGATTAGTTGTAGCCTCCCACCAAAAGAGAGCACCTTATTCAACCACATTCCCAACCTTCTCTGGATTTTCTCAATCAGGGGATGACATTCTGAGTACTGGATTCTTTTGGTAGTAATAGGTTTTCTGGTCATACCTGTTAGTTGGGAGATTGTGTTCTCCATTATATTGTCCCCTTCAGTTAAAACAAATTGACTCTTGTTCAGATTAATCTCTAAAAACAAGAAGTCCTAAAAACAACCAAGGTTTTCATGAGTAGTTCAATAGACTTACCATAAGCTTTTGAGAAAAGCAGTAGGTCATCCGCAAAGCATAGGTTTACTAACCAGACCTTCCTACACTTAGTATGAAATTTAAAGGACTTACAATTTCCAACTCTCTGCTGTATGAACATACTGAGTAACCCCATGCTAATAATGAATAGGTATGGGGAGAGAGGATCTCCTTGACGTAAGCCCCTAGCACTCCTAAAAACTTCAGTTGGGGAGCCATTAACTAGAATGGCATAGGAAGGAGTGGTTATGCATGCCTCAATCCACTTAACAAAAGCCTCTAGGAATCCCATTAGATGTAGGGTTTGAAGAATGAACTCCCATTCTATAGTGTCAAAAGCTTTTTTAAAGTCCACTTTGATGGTGCAATTCGGTGGACTATGCTTCCTTTGATAACCCTTCATCAATTCTTGTACAATAGCAAAGTTGTATCCAATTCTTCTATCATGTAGGAAAGCACTTTAGTTGTTAGATATCAATGACTCCAGTACCATCTTCATCCGATTTGCAATGATTTTAGAAATAATCTTGTATAGAACATTAGTACACGCAATAGGCCTGTAATCATCCAGAGTAGAAGAGCTAGTGGTTTTAGGAATCAAGCATATGTGTGTTTTGTTAACCTCCTTAAGAAGGGTTCCTCTAAAGAAAAATTCCAGCACTGTTTGCTTAACATAGGTCCAGTTTCAGACCATATTTTCTGATAGAAGTATCCATTAAAACCATCAGGGCCAGGAGACTTATTAGGATTCATCTGAAACACTACCTTTTCTATTTCTTTTTCTGTCACTGGAACAATGAGAGCTGTTGCCTGTTCTTGAGAGATCTTATTGCAAATAATAGAGTCAAGATTGGCTAAATTTAGGCAGATCCGAGAGCAACCATTGAAATTTCTGAAATGTCTCTCTGTTTCCTTCAATAGGTCAGCTTGGTTTGAAATTTCCATACCGTCTTGTTGTTTTAGGGAGTAGATTCTGTTTATATTCCTTCTAGCTAGGATAGAATTGAAGAAGAATCTAGAACACCTTTCCCCATCCTTTAGCCAAGTCACTTTTGCTCTTTACTCTAATAGGCGGTCATGTTCCTTTACCTTTGAGAGGTATGTCACAATTAATTCCTTTTCAGCATGTAACAGTGATAAGTTGGAGGGGTCTAGGTCGATCTGTTTATGCACCTATTCCAATCTCTCTCGAGCTATATTAACAGCTTGCTGAGTAGAGGAAGCTCGTCCTTTCATCAAGGTTTTCATCTCCCCTTTGATAGATTTCAATTTCTGCACACATATATATTGAAAGGTCCCTCAAACTTCACTATCTAGTCCTTTATGAATAGCAGCAGTAAAACCTTCATCATCAACTAGGAAGTTGTTAAATCTAAATGGTCCCCTTCTGACTTGATGATGAGCTAGGTGTTCGATTAGCATAGGAGAGTGATCCGAGAATAAGGGATCAAAAAATGATGTAACACAATTTGGGAGTTGTGTCAACCAGTCCCTGTTCACCATGACCATATCCAACTTTTTCCTTAGAGCCCACTTTCCAATCTGCTTGTTATTCCAAGTATAGAAATGTACGTGTTGGTTTAGGTCAACAATTCCCATCTGTTCCATACAGTATTTGAAGTCAGTACATCGATTTCTTTGTTTGACTTGGCCTTCAGCTTCTATGTTATATAGGGTATCATTAAAATACCCACATATAACCCATGCACCATTAACACTAGGCTGAAACCGAACTACGCTGTCCCAAAGGACTTTCCTCTGAAAAGCATAATTAGAGGCATAGATGAAAGTGATATTGATATTATGGCTGACCTGAAAGAGCTTGCAGTTTAGGTGTATAGCTTGCGTATCCACAGAGAGGACTTATATATCCACCAAGCTAGGATCATATCCGATTATAATTCTCCCATAGTTATGATCTTGGTGGTTTGAGACAAATTTCCATTTAGAGCCTAATTTATTAAGAACTATTATTCTACCATACCTGAGCTTAGTTTCTAAAAGGGCAAAAATCCATGGTTGTGTTTGATAGACAAAATCCCTTAAAGCCGCCAGCTTTTTAAGGCAGTTAATCCCCCGCACATTCCATGCCACTATCTTTATGATTAAACTAAGGGAAGTTTGGAGCCCTTTCTTCTGCTCCTATTTGTGTTCCTTTTAGCTACAGCCTAAAATTCCCCAATGGTAAGGTCTTCCTCCTTATTTTCCGAAGGAGTTACAAGAGATACAACATGCCCCTGTCCTTCTGAGGACTGATTCGCATTGGAAGGCATAGTATCCATCCTATAGTCTCCCTCTTTATCCACCTCCGTGTTAGCATTGTCCCCTTTAGTTTGAGCATCACCATTTTCTTTAACACTGACCTCTTCCTTGTCATGTCGTGCATTCTCTATTGTCCCCTCATTTGCTTCCAGTTCTGTGACAGTCTCAGTTTCATCTGCTATTGTTCTGCCCTCTCTATCTTCAGCTTTTTAGTATGAAGTGTTGACCTCTTGCTGTTCTACTTGAGAATTTTCAGTCAGCCCCCATTAGCTCCTCATAGTCTCCTTTAAGGAAAGTCTTACCCGTAGGAACCCATGTTTGATTTTGGACAGCATTGGACGGCTTCCATGGGTAGTGGACTGAAACCTTGTCCTCATAGAGAGAGCCATCAAGTCCCAATCTCATGATAGGTATAGTATCTGGTAAAGATTTAGAAAGATCCATGTTGATACAGATTCTAGCATAGCCTAACCTCTTTCTATTTGTTGTATTGTTATCCATACATAGAGGTTTTCTAAGAAAGCTAGCTATCATACTTAATCCCTTAGTAGTCCAGTATTCTAGAGGAACATTAGAAAGATTTACCCATAATGGAGTAGGCCTTTTATCCTTGCAATCGATCTGGAAACCCGGTTGCCAAGGCTACAGAAATAAAGGAAAATTGTCAATATGTCATGGCCCTTCCTTTAACACCTTCAAAACTTAAGCTTTAGTAGTAAATCTGAAAAGTAAGTATTTGTCCTCAGCTATTACTGCTTCCACAAAACCTTTATTCTTCCAAGTTGTGGTAGCCCATTTCTATATACTTAGGAATGCTGGTCTTCTATCCTAGAAAAAACCTATGAGTGCGTTTTCCCAAGATTTGACTCCTTCTTCTAAGATTTCTCTATCAAGGAAAACTATGCTTCTGCCATCTTCAGCTTTTGGGGGGCAGAAATGTAGGGTCGTTTCTGCACCCTCCCACAACTTGGGTCTAAGTTTTCCTCACAAGAGTCGGGTTAGCAGGGATAGGGGGCAGGTCGATAGGGGGGTAAGAGCGGGTGCTGGGACGCCTGGAGAAATGGTTTGGGAATGTTTAGGGTTAGGGTTTGGAGAATGCTCAGGAGTGGAGGAGGGGGTTAAGGGTGGAAAATTCTCCTGGCTAGGAGTTGGAGTTGGAAAGGAAGAAAGGTTCAAAGAGTTCTGCATGTTTGGAAAGAAATGAAGTTGCTGCAAATGGAAAAGGGGAGAGGCGAGAGAGTAAGGGAGGTGTGTGAAATCAAGGGTGGGTTTAGGGTTTTCAGTGGATGAATAGGGGGGAGGAAGGGGGCTGGGATTGGAGATGTTGGAGGTCCCGGAGAAGGTGGGTGAGGGGAGGAGAAGAGCAAGTGTGGGGAGGAGAGGAGAAGTGAGGAGGAGGTCAGGAAGCTAAGGGAGGATAGAGAGAAGGCAGAGCATCTCTCACTAGCCCATTCTTTTCTTTTACTGGGGTCGAGCTCTTGATTTTACTAGTTTTTTCTCATGCATAATATTAGTATACACACACGTGAATTTGATTGTTTTGCACACATTTCAAGGACTATACATGCATTCATTTGACATTTTCCAGGTATAATTGATATTTAATATGATTATAATGTGAATTGTGGATTATGAGTCTTAAAAATTGAGTTGGTGTGTATAATTAGTGATTTAGAATTTTTTGTGAAATATGGAAATTTTCTTGTAATTATGAGTATTTTTGGACTAGAAAAAATTGCTAAATGGTAGAACAATTAATAAATATTAGTAGAAATAAATATCGAATGGCAGTAGAAAGTTTTGATAAGTGACATTAAGATTTAATGACAAGTGTCATTGAAAATTGAGAGACAATTGGATTAGAAATTGAAGACAAAATGGACTAATTATGAAAGTGGACCAAATGGAGCCATAGGGAGGTGACATGTGGCAAGTGACAAGTGTCACTTGCCTTGCCACTTCTCACCCACTATTCTTACATCTTGCAAGACTATCTTTATTTTGTCTTTCATTTGGATAAGACACGTTTTATTCTTCTCTCTACATTTGTTCTTCATCTTCTTCATCTCCACGACACTCACTCTCACCCTATCAACGTTGAAACCTGATTTCATCTTCCAATTGCTACTTTCATTTTGTTATCTTCTTGACCTAACCCTACCACCTTTTATTAATATGATCGTGTGATATTTGGAAGCTAAGGTTAAGAGTGATTTGAAGATCTTGAAGCTTAAACAAGTAAGCAAGCATTGTTCCTTATGTTTTGTTCTAAATGAAACATGTATGAAGATAGTTAAGGGTTAAATGATCATGAAAAGGTGAAATATATATGTTGAACCGTGAGTGAAAAAATGAACACATTGATGTACTGATTTTTTGTATGTGATGATTAAAATTTCATGAGTTACGGTAGAGATGCTTTTGAGTTAGAATGATCATTGAAATTAGGTAGAAAAAAGTGCAGAAAATTTGACTAGTAAATGAATGTCTCATGTTCTGTTTTCAATGTATATGACATGTATCTCTTTGGTGGCTTTACAAATGAAAAAAAAATGAGTTTAGAGCTAAATAAAGGGAGCAATGTGATGTCTTGAAATGAGGTGAATTAAAATGACAAATTGGAAGAGAAATAAAGGTGTTAATGAAGTTGAACGTGTGCAGAAAATCAATGATGAATGTGTACATGTATATGTTCTATTTTTGCATTAATGATCGAACACAGATCATGATTTGTTTTTGAATGATATTGAGCTGAAATGGAAGTAGTAATGAAGAGGAAATAATGAGGACATAAGATAGACATGATAGACTAAGCACAAGAGATGAACTAGGATGAAAATGAAGTTAAATGTGTGCTGGTATATGTTAAATGGGATGTTTTCACTGAATAGGCATCTGTATTTTGGCCATATCATGATCTATAGATATCCAAATGGGATCATTTTTAATTAATATTAAACTAGAGACATATAGATACAATTTTCATGAAGGAATTGGATTTGAATTCTATCCATGAGGGTTTTGAAATTTGTCTTGAATTTGAATACTAAGTGTTGTCTCCAGTTGAGAACAGTCTTTAGTATTTTGGGTATAACTCACATAATACTGAACCAAACTGCATAAATTTTATGTCATTAGAAACTTAATATATATAGGAATATTTTTTTAGAATAAGATGTTGCCTAAATACCTTGTTTTCTAGGTCCTAATGGTCATACAAAACTGACCTGAAAATCTATCCTGAGAAAAACTAGAAAATTGCAAGAAAAATGTGAGATTAGTTTCTGTCACGATCGTGGCAAGGACTACCATGATTATGGGCCATGATTTTTCATGGTAATATTTTGATTGTGCAAAGATTGAACCAATTAAGGATAACGTACTAACTATAAAACATTTGGACTTAATTTAGGCTTGAATGGAGCTTGAATTGAACCTAGAATGATGCTTGGATTAAGTGGCTAAACGTGTGATATGTATGAGGTGATAATTGAGGTTATAACTTAGTGAATGAATTTTTGATATCAAAGTACCAAAGGCATGAGTATAATGGGAATGAATATGTTCATATGATTGTAGTTGTGATTCAAAGGAGTTGAGTAATATGTATTAAGTAAAGGTGAATGAGAATTGGATATTATGAGAGCATATAATGCTAGAAAAAAAATGATGAGTGATTGATTTATGATATTAGAATAACCAAGTGTTCTTGAGGTATAAACCTAAGAATAAGCTAGACACATTCAAATAATAAGGTTTGAATGATCAAGAGACGTGATTAAGGAAACATACTCGGAATAGTCAATTTGAGCATGCATTATACGTTACACATATGCATATATGTATGATAGAATGTTTATGTGATTGTGCAATTAATAATTTGTGTGCAATATGTTTATTTCATGATGTTGATATGCAGGATAGAACGTCCGCATCTAGACGTTTCTAGATCATAAAAGCAAATGCTAATCTGGAGCATACTATGAGTCAACCTAGATAGTCTCCTCTTATTTGATTATTATGTGATATTAATTTGTTGATTCCAGAAATTGAATGTCTAAGGAATTTGATGCATGAATAATGTATTGGAAGTGCTCATTGTATATGAATTTGACTGAACAATTGATAGTCAACATTATTGTTGAATGCCGGACATCGATCTGATGAAAAATGTGAATGTGAATGTGAATATGAGATTCTCAACATTATTGTTGAATGTCGAACCCAGGTTCGATGATAAATGTGAATGTAAATGTGAAATTGAAATCAAACAATTGATTGAATATATGTGAATGTGATGCATTTCATCACATGAAAAAGAGCTTAAAGCTCAAAAAATGAAAAAGAGCTGAAAGCTTAGAATGTTGTAAGAGCCTTTGGCTCACTATGTATAATGAGCCCTGTATCCCCAATAGACAAGGGATAGTTATTAATGAGCCCGATATCCACAATGGATACGGGATAGTTACAGGCACTCGGTTATAATAATAACAATTGAAAGTGATTCTCAAGAGCATTGCATATACATTTGATATATATGATTTAAATGTTTAAAATAAATAATTTGAATGATTTTTGAATGTGAAATATGAATTAAGCGAATATGAAGTGTATATGATTCAACATGTTAATTAGTGAATGAATTGATGTGTTATGTGAATTGAGTGAGCCATCGAGGATGGTCTGCTCAATGAGTTCGCAAAACTCACCCCAAAATTTGAAACATATTTTTCAAGCTCAGAAGAGATACCTAGTTAGACCAACTGGAATCTAACCACTGCATTCAGATAAGAGTTAGAGGTCGAGATCAGTTGTACCTGGATATGTCTACAGACTTTCTTCTGAATCTTTAAAATTGTATCCCGCAAATATTATATAGCATTTATGCGAATTGAAAAGTGTAATGATTATATGACTGTAAATGTTTTGTATTAGGCCCATATAATTATTGGAATATATGACGATGTGTTAATTGTTTGTAACATTTGCGACTGAGAATGTGTTTGAATAAAATGGGTCAAAAATGATCTTTTTTTTTCAAAAATAGTGTGTGATGCTCGAAAAATTTTGCTATGAGTATGATTGTTTGACTGTTCTAGTGTACCACCCTTATAGAGTATATTCTCGAATACCGTCGGTGTGTTTAGGAATATGCCCTATGAAAGTGGGGTTCTACAAATCACCTACAATTGATTTCAATACTGTGGAAAATGGAACTATTTACACCTACGAACCAAGAAACCAAATTCTCAATGTGACTCCTAAGCTCGTGGAATTTTTAACCGATAAGTCTCATGGGAGCTACATCACGAGTTTCCAGAATATATACCATCCTCGATGTTTATTATGCAAAGAACTGTTATGCTTATTAAACCTATGAATTTCTTATGTTAATACTAAGTTTGAATTAATCACATTGAAGTTAAAGTATTGATCAAGTGAAATAATCACCTACAATTGATTTCAATACTATAGTACGTGGCATTGTTTACACCTGTGAATTAAGAAACCAAGTTTTTATTGTGACTTCTATATTCGTGGAATTTTTCACTGATGAGCCTCATAAGAGCTGCATCACGGGTTTGCAGCCCACATACCATTCTAGGGGTTCATTATTCCAAGAACTGTCAGTTCAATCAAACCTATGAATTTCTTATGTTAATACTAAGTTTGAATTAATGACAATAAAGTTGAAGTATTAACCAATTAAATTAATCACCTACAATTGATTTTAATACTTTGGTACGTGGCACCGTTCACACCTGTGAATCAAGAAACAAAGTTCTTGCTGTGACTCCTAGGTTCGTAGAATTTTTCATTGATAAGTCTCATCGGAGCAGCATCACAGATTTTCAACCTGTATAAATTATGCAAAGAATTGTCATGTCTATTAAACCTATGAACTTCTTGTGTTAATAATAAGTTTGAATTAATCACATTGAAGTTGAAGTATTCATCAATTGAATTAATCACCTATAATCAATTTCAACACTATGGTAAGTGGCACTGTTTACATTTGTGAACCAAGAAACCAAATTCTCGATGTGACTCTTAGGCTCATGCAATTTTTCACTGATAAGTCTCATTGGAGCTGCATCACGGATTTTCAACTTGTATACCCACCTAGGGCTTATAATGCAAAGAACTGTCATGTATATTAAACTTATAAATTTCTTATGTTAATACAAAGTTTGAATTAATCACATTGAAGTTAAAGTATTAATCAATTGAATTAATCACCTATAATTGATTTCAATACTATAGTAAGAGGCACTATTTATACCCATGAACTAAGAAAGTAAATTATTTATGTGACTCCTAGGCTCGTGGAATTTTTCACCGATAAGCCTCATGGGAGTCGCATCACGGGTTTTCAGCCTATATACCATCCTACATGTTTACTATGCCAAGAAATGACATGCCCATTAAACCTATGAATTTCTTATGTTAATACTAAGTTTGAATCAATCATGCTAAAGTTGAAGTATTGATCAATAGAATTAATCACCTACAATTGATTTCAATACTATGGCATGTGAAATTGTTTACACTGTGAATAAAGAAACCAAGTTCTTATTGTGAGTCCTAGGTTTGTGAAATTTTTCACCGTTAAGCCTCATAGGAGTTGCATCACAGGTTTCTAGCCTATATACCATCCGAGGAGTTTATTATGCAAAGAAATATGATGTCTATTAAAACTATGAATTTCTTGTGTTAATACTAAGCCTGAATTAATCATATTGAAGATGAAGTATTAATAAATTAAGTTAATTACTCGCAATTGATTTAAATACTACGATACGTCATATTGTTTACACCAGTGAATCGGGAAGCCAAGTTCTCGCTATGAATCCTTGGCTTATGGAATTTTTGACCAATAAGCCTCATGGAAGCTTCATCATCCTAGTGGTTTGTTATACAAAGAATTGTCATGTCAATTAAACCTATGAATTTCTTGTGTGAATAATGAGTTTGAATTATTCACATTAAAGTTGAAGTATTAATCAATTGAATTAATCACCTATAACTGATTTCAGAATATGGTATGTGGCATTGTTTACACCTGTTAATCAAGAAACCAAGTTATTGTTGTGACTCATAAGCTCGTGGAATTTTTCACCGATAAGCCTCATAGGAGCTGCATCATGAGTTTTTAGCCTATATACCATCCTAGGGTTTATTATGCAAAGAACTATCATGTTCGTTAAACTTATGAATTTCTTGTGTTGATGCTAAGTTTGAATTAATCACATTGAAGATGAAGTATTAATAGATTGAATTAATCACCTGTAATTGATTTCAATACTATGGTACGCGGCATTGTTTACACCTATGAATCAAGAAACCAAGTTCTCCCTATGACTCCTAGGCTCGTAGAATCTTTCACCGATAAGCCTCATGGGAGATGCATCACGAGTTTCCAGCCTATATACCATCCTAGCTTTTATTATGCAAAGAGATCTCATATATATTAAACTTATGAATTTCTTGTATTAATACTATGTTTGAATTAATCACATTGAAGTTGAAGAATTAATCAATTTAATTAATCACCTACAATTCACTTCAATACTATGGTACGTGGCATTGTTTACCCCTGTGAATTAAGAAACCAAGTTCTTGTTGTAAGTCCTAGGCTCATGGAATGTTTCGTCGATAAGCTTCATGAGAGCTGCATCATGAGTTTGCAGCCTATATACAATCCTAGGAGTTTATTATTCAAAGAACTTTCAGGTCTATTAAACCTATTAATTTCTTATATTAATACTTAGTTTGGATTAATGACATTGAAGTTGAAGTATTAATGAATTGAATTAATCACCTACAATTTATTTCAATACTTTGGTACATGGCACTGTTCATACCTGTGAATTAAGAAACCAAGTTTTCGTTGTGACTCCTGGGCTCGTTGAAGTTTTCATCAATAAGCCTCATGGGAGCTACATCACGGGTTTCCAGCCTATATACCATCCTAGGGGCTTATTATGCAAAGAACTGTCATGTCTATTAAACATATGGATTTCTTGTCTTAATGCTAAGTTTGAATTATTCATATTGAAGTTGAAGTATTAATCAATTGAATTAATCACCAACAATTGACTTCAATACTATGGTAGGAGACATTGTTTACACCTGTGAATCAAAAAATCAAGTTCTGGCTGTGACTTCTAGATGAATGGAATTTTTCACCGATAAGCCTAATCGGAACTGCATCATGAATTTTCAACTTACATACCATCGTAGGGTTTATTATTCAAAGAACTGTCACGTCTATTAAACGTATGAATTTCTTATGTCAATCCTAAGTTTGAATTATTCACATTGAACTTGAAGTATTCATCGATTGAATTAATCAACTACAATTGATTTCAATACTATGGTAAGTGGCACTGTTTACACCTGCGATCCAAGAAACCAAATTCTCAACGTGACTCCTAGGTTCATGGACTTTTTCACTGATAAGTCTCATGGTAGCTGCATCATGGGTTTCCAACTTATATATCATCCTAGATGTTTATTATGCAAAGAACTGTCATGTTTGTTAAACTTATGAATTTCTTATGTTAATACTAAGTTTGAATTAATCACACTGAAGTTCAACTATTAATTAATTGAATTAATCACCTATAGTTGATTTCAATACTATGGTGTGTGGCATTGTTTACTCCTGTTAATTAAGAAACCAATTTCTCACTGTGACTCCTAGACTCGTGGTATTTTTAACCTATACGCCTCAAGGGAGCTGCATCTTGTGTTTCCGGCCTATATACCATCTTAGGGTTTGTTATACAAAGCACTGTCATGTCCAATAAACCAATGAATTTCTTGTGTTAATATTAAGTTTGAATTAATCACATTGAAGTTGAAGTTTTAATTAATTGAATTAATCACCTATAATTGATTTCAATACTTTGGTTTATGGCACTGTTTGCACCTATGAATCAAGAAACTAAGTTCTCGTTGTGACTAATAAACTTTTGGAATTTTTCACCGATAAGCCTTATGAGAGATGCATCACAGGTTTCTAACATATATACCATCCTAAGGGTTTATTATGCAAAGAAATGTCATGTCTACTAAAGCTATGAATTTCTTATGTTAATGCTAAGTTTGAGTTAATCAAATTTAAGTTGAAGTATTAATCAACTGAATTAATCACCTCAATTGATTTCACTACTATGGTACGTCGTACTCTTTACACCTGTCAATCAAGAAACCAAGTGCTTGTTGTCACTCCTAGGCTCGTAGAATTTTTTAACGTTAAGCCTCACTGGAGCTGCCTCAAGGGTTTCCAGCCTATATACCATCCTAGGGGTTTATTATGTAATGAATTGTCATGCCTAATAAACCTATGAATTTCATGTGTTAATACTAAGTTTGAATTAATCATATTGAAGTTGAAGTATTGATAAATTGAATTAATCACCTACTACTGATTTCAATACTATAGTATATGGCATTGTTTACACTTGTTAATCAAGAAACCAAGTTCACGATGCTACTCCTATGCACGTGCAATTTTTCACCAATAAGCCTCAACGGAGCTGCATCACAGGTTTCCAGCCTATATACCATCATAGGGATTTATTATGTAAAGAACTATCATGTCTATTAAACCTATGAATTTTTTATGTTAATACTAAGTTTGGACAAATCATATTGAAGTTGAAGTATTGATCAATTAAATTAATCACCTATAATTGATTTCAATTCTATGGCACATGCCATTGTTTACTCTTGTTAATCAAGAAATCAAGTTATCCCTGTGTCTCCTAGGCTCGTGAAATTTTTGACTGACAACCCTCACGGGTGCTGCAACACGAGTTTGCAACCTATATATCATTCTATAGGTTTATTATTTAAAGAACTGTCATGTCAATTAAACCTATCAATTTCTTGTGTTAATAGTAATTTTGAATTAATCACATTGAAGTTGAAGTATTAATTAATTGAATTTATCACCTATAATTGATTTCAACACTAGGGTACGTGGAATTGTTTACACCTGTTAATCAAGAAACCAAGTTCTCGCTGTGACTCCTAAGCTCATGGTATTTTTCACTGCTAAGCCTCATGAGAGCTAAATTGTGAGTTTCCAGCCTATATACCATCCTCAAGTTTGTTATGCAATGAACTGTCATCTCCAACAAACCTATGAATTTCTTGTGTTAATACTAAGTTTGAATTAATCACACTGAAGTTGAAGTATTAATCAATTAAATTAGTCACCTACAATTGATTTCAATACTATGGTACCTGGCACCGTTTACACCTATGAATCAAGAAATCAAGTTCTTGCTGTGACTAATAAACTCTTGGAATTTTTCACCGAAAAGCCTTATAAGACCTGTATCACGAGTTTCCAGCCATATACCAACTTAGGGGTTTATTAAGCAAAGAACTGTCATGCCTATTAAAACTATTAATTGCTTATGTTAATGCTAAGTTTGAATTAATCGCGTTGAAGACGAAGTATTAATCAATTGAATTAATCACCTTCAATTGATTTTAATAATATAGTACATGGCATTGTTTACACATATGAATCAAGAAACCAAGTTCTCACTGTGACTTATAGGCTCTTGGAATTTTTCACCAGTAAGCTTCATGGGAGCTGCATCGCGGTTCTCCAGCCTTTATACCATCCTAGGGGTTTGTTATACAAAGAAATTTCATGTCTATTAAACCTATAAATTTCTTGTGTTAATACTAAGTTTGAAATAATCATATTGAAGTTGAAGTATTAATCAATTAAATTAATCACCTACAATTGATTTCAATAATATGGTACGTAGCACTATTTACACCTGCGAATCAAGAAACTAAGTTCTTGCTGTGACTCCTAGGCTCGTGGAATTTTTCAAAGATAAGCCTAATGGAATCTATACCACAGGTTACGAGCCTATATACCATCCTAAGGTTTTATTATGCAAAGAACTGTCATGTCTATTAAACCTATGAATTTTTTGTGTTAATACAAAGTTTGAATTAATCATGTTGAAGTTAAAGTGTTAATTAATTGAATTAATAACATACAATTGATTTCAATACTATGGTACCTGGCACAGTTTACGCCTTTGAATTAAAAAACCAAGTTCTTGCTGTGACTTCTAGGTTCGTGGAATACCGATAAGCCTTATGGGAGCTACATCACGGCTTTCCAACCTATACACCATCCTCGGGATTCATTATGCAAAGAACTGCCAGGTTTATTAAACCTATGAATTTATTCTGTTAATATTAAGTTTGAATTAATCACATTGAAGTTGAAGTATTGATTAATTGAATTAATTACCTACAATTGATTTTAATACTATGGTATATGGCATTGCTTACACCTGTGAATCAAGAAACCAAGTTCTCGTTATGACTCCTAGGCTCATGGAATTTTCACCAATAAGTCTCAAGGGAGTTGCATCACAGGTTTCAAGCTTATATACCATCTTAGGTATTTATTATGCAAATAACTATCATCTCTATTAAACCTATGAATTTCTTGTGTTAATACTAAGTTTTTATTAATCACATTGAAGTTGAAGTATTGATCAATTGAATTAATCACCTACAATTGATTGCAATACTATGGTACATGACATTGTTTACCTCTATTAATGAAGAAACCTAGTTCTCACTATGACTCCTAAGATCGTGGAATTTATCACCGACAAGCCTCATGAGAGCTGCATCATGGGTTTGCAGCCTATATACCATTCTAAGGGTTTATTATTCAAAGAACTATCATATCTATTGAACCAATCAATTTCTTTTGTTAATACTAAATTTGAATTAGTGACATTGAAGTTGATTTATTAATCAATTGAATTAATCACCTATAATTGATTTCAATACTATGGTAAATGACACTGTTCACACTTGTGAATCAACAAACCAAGTTATCTCTGTGACTCATAGGCTCGTGGAATTTTTCACCGATAAGCCTAATGGGAGCTACATCATGAGTTTCCAACCTATATACCATCCTTAGGGTTTATTACGCAAAAAACGTTCATGTGTACTAAACATATGGATTTCTTATCTTAATACCAAATTTGAATTAATCACATTGACGATGAAGTATTAATAAATTGAATTAATCACCTACAATTGATTTCAATACTATTGTACGTGGCATTGTTTACACCTGTGAATCAAGAAACCAAGTTCTTATTGTGAGTAACAGACTCTTGGAATTTTTCACCAGTATGATTCATAAAAGCTGCATCACAAGTTTCTAGCCTATATACCATCCTAGTGGTTTATTATAGAAAGAACTGTCATGTCTATTAAACCTATGAATTTTTTGTGTTAATGCAAAGTTTGAATTAATCACATTGAAGCAAAGTATTAATCAATTGAATTAATCATATACAATTGATTTCAATACTATGGTACGTGTAACTGTTCATACTTGTGAATCAGCAAACAATGTTCTCGCTATGACTTATAGGCTCATGGAATTTTTCACCGATAAGCCTAATGGGAGCTAACTCACGAGTTTCCAACCTATATACTATCCTTAGGGTTTATTAGGCAAAAGAACGTTCATGTGTATTAAACATATGGATTTCTTGTGTTAATACCAAGTTTGAATTAATCATATTGATGATGAAGTATTAATAAATTGAATTAACCACCTACAATTGGTTCCAATACTATTGTACGTGGCATTGTTTACACCTGTGAGTCAAGAAAACAAGTTCTCACTGTGACTCCTAGGCTCTTGGAATTTTTTACTGATAATCCTCATAGGAGCTGCATCACGAGTTTCCAACCTATATACTATCTTATGGGATTATTATCTAAAGAACTGTCATATATATTAAACCTATGAATTTCTTGAGTTAACACTAAGTTTGAATTAATTACATTGAAGTTGAAGATTTAATCAATTTAACTAATCACCTACAATTGATTTCAATAATATGGTACGTGGCATTGTTTACACCTGTGAATAAAGAAACCAAGTTCTTGTTGTGACTCCTAGGCTTATGGAATTTTTAACTGATAAGCCTCATGAGAGCAGCATCACAAGTTTACAGCCTATATACCATTCTGGGGGTTTATTATTCAAAGAATTATCATGTCTATTAAACCTATGAATTTCTTATGTTAATACTTAGTTTGGATTAATGACATTGAAGTTGAACTATTAATCAATTGAATTAATCACCTACAATTGATTTCAATATTTTGGCACATGGCACTGTTCAGACCTGTGAATCAAGAAACCACGTCCTCGTTGTGACTCCTGGGCTCTTGGAATTTTTCATTGATAAGTCTCATGGGAGCTGCATCATGAGTTTCCAACCTATATACCATCCTAAGAGTTTATTATACGCAGAACTGTCATGTCTATTAAACATATGGATTTTTTGTGGTAATGTTAAGTTTGAATTAATCACATTGAAGTTAAAGTATTAATCAATTGAATTAATCACCGACAATTGATTTCAATATTATGTTACATGGCATTGATTACACCTGTGAATTAGGAAACCAATTTCTGGTTGTAACTCCTAGGTTCATGGGACTTTTCACTGATAAGCCTCATCAGAGCTGCATCACGAATTTTCAACCTATATACCATCGTAAGGTTTATTATGCAAAGAACTGTCATGTCTATTAAACTTATGAATTTTTGTGTTAATACTAAGTTTGAATTAATTACATTGAAGTTGAACTATTAATTAATTGAATTAATCACCTATAATTGATTTCAGTACTCTGTTACGTGGCATTGTTTACACCTATTAATCAAGAAACCAAGTTCTCGCTTTGACTCTTAGGCTCGTGGTATTTTTCACCGATAAGCCTCAGGGGAGCTACATTATGTGTTTCCAGCCTATATACCATCCTAGGGAAAGAACTGTCATATTCATTAAACCAATGAATTTCTTGTGTTAATACTAAGTTTGAATTAATCACATTGAAGTTGAAGTATTAATCAATTGAATTTGAAGTATTAATCACGTTGAAGTTAAAGTATTGATCAAATGAATTAATCACCTACAACTGATTTCAATACTTGGGTACGTGGCACTGTTTACACCTGTGAATTAAGAAACCAAGTTCTCACTGTCACTAACATACTCTTGGAATTTTTCACCGACAAGATCCATCAGAGTTGCATCATAGTTTTCTAGCCTATATACCATCCTAGTGGTTTATTATGCAAAGAACTGTCATGTCCATTAAACCTATGAATTTCTTGTGTTAATGTAAAGTTTGAATGAATCACATTGAAGCTTTAATGCAAAGTTTGAATTAATCACATTAAAGCAAAAGTATTAATCAATTGAATTAATCACATACAATTGATTTCAACACTATGGTACTTGGCATTGTTTACACCTGTTAATTAAGTAACCAAGTTATCGCTACGACTCCTAGGCTCATGGTATTTTTCACCGATAATCCTCATAGGAGCTATATCATAAGTTTCCAACCTATAAGCCATCGTAGGGGTTTGTTACACAAAGAATTGTCATGTCTATTAAGCCAATGAATTTCTTGTGTTACTACTAAGTTTGAATTAATCACATTAAAGCAAAAGTATTAATCAATTGAATTAATCACATACAACTGATTTCAATACTATGGAAATACACCCTCTTATTACTTGGGCAAATAGGATGCTATCCCAGGCTTCGGCTATTTCCATCCGGGCTTTTTCTTTTCTTTTGTCTTCTTCTTTTCTGTTCTCGGCTTTTTTTTCACTTTCTTTTGATTTATCCTCTATATAAGCAGCATTCGAAATTATGAATTTGACGTTTTTACATATCCAATTTATAAACATCATTTTCATGAATTTGGAAATATCAAAATAAAAAAAACGAGATTTGTATATTCTGTCCAAAAAAAAGGGAGAATGAATATTTGCTTCAAATAGTTTCCAAATAGGTGTTTTTTGTCTTTGTGTGCACATGGATCCTTTTATTATGTCTCGGTGAAAGTCCGATTGTTGTGAATAACGTATCAAAGTAACGTCGTCTGTTTAATTCAAGTTTTCGCTGTAACTCAAAGGCTTTTGGAATTTTTCACCGATAAGCCTCATGGGAGTTGCATCACAGGTTTCCAGCTTATATACCATCCTAGGAGTTTATTATACTAAGAACTGTCATATCTATTAAACCTATGAATTTCTTGTGTTAAAGCTAAGTTTGAATTAATCAACTAGAATTTGAAGTATTAATCAACTGAATTAATCACCTTTAATTGATTTCAATACTATGGTACGCGGCATTGTCTACACCTGTGAATCAAGAAACCAAGCTCTCGCTCTGACTCATAGGCTCTTGAAATTTTTCACCGATAAGCCTCATAGGAGCTGCATCACAAGTTTCCAGCCTATATACCATCCTAGGTGTCGGCCCCATGAACAATTTTTCCATCAACTTAAGCATAAGAGCTTATGGAAAGAACGCATGAGAAGAATTTGAGGGCATTTTCGATATATGGCTTGAATGACAAGGGTAAAGTGGACTTTTAGGTAAGGTATGGTGGACATGTCTTGGAGCAGATGGTAACATGAATGGAGGTAAAAAGAAAAGAAGAGAAGTGAAGCTTCGGATGAGAGAAAAAAGAAGAGAGTTGAGAGTTAGGCTGTCATTTTTGTGAGACTAAGGAGAGTTAGGCTGTCATTTTTGTGAGACTAAAGAGAGAATCCGAGAGCAAGACAAAGGGGGAAAAAGAAAGAAGGAAGAAAGAGTTTCTGTTGAGGTAAGAATCTCATTACTTGGAAGATTTACAGTAAGCATTTCAGTG
>JAOQMS010071508.1:0-23009 GCA_027563885.1 Erythroxylum longipes
TTAAACAATTTTAAACACTCCTAACCCGTTCCAAATTACTATTTTACCCTTCCCATTGGTGAGGGGATGTTACATAACAACCATTCCATTTGGTTGTTTTCTCATCAAAGTTGCCCAGTGACTATTACAATGGGTTATTTTCTCACCAAAGGCACCTAACGATTGTTACAATGGGCTGTTTACTCACCAAAAGTGCCCAGCGACAATTTCAATGTTTTGTTTTGTTCACCGAAAGTACCTAGTGACCATGACAACTGGTTGTTTTTCCCACCAAACATGTGGCCATGAACTATTTTCTTACTGAAGGTGCCCATCAACCATGTCAGTGAGCTGTTTTGTCCACCAAAGACGTGCCAATGTGTAGTTTTCTCACTAAAAGGGCCTAATGATTATGTGAGCTAGTTGTTTAGCTTGCCGAAGGTGCCCAGAGGCCATGTGAACTAGTTTTTTCTCACTGACGATGCCTAGCGATTGTGCTAATGGGCAATTTGCTCATAAAAAGTGCCCAAAGGTCGTGTCAACGAGTTGTTTCCCTCAACGAAGGTGCCCATCGATCATGCCAACTAGTTTTTATGCTCATCAAAAGTGCCTAGCAATAATTCCGAAGGGTTGTTTTGGTCACTGAAGGTGCCCAACTACCATGCCAACTAGTTGTTTTCTCATCTAAGCTACCTAGTGACCGTTACAATAGGCTGATTTCTCACCAAAGGTGTCCAGCGATCATTACAATAGGTTGTTACTCACCGAAAGTGCCCAGTGACAGTGTTGACAGGTTGTTCAACTCATTGAAAGTGCCCAACGACCATGCCAACAAGTCGTTTTGCTGACTGAAGCTGCACAACAACCATGTCAACTGGTTATTTTCTCACAGAAGCTGTGCAGTGACTGTTACAATGGGTTGTTTTCTCACTGAAACTACCCAGCAGCTGTGTCAACTGATTGTTTAGCCCACCAAAGATGTGCGAATGGGTTGTGTTCTCACCAAACGTGCCCAATGATTGTGTGAATGGGTTGTTTTGCTCACTGAAGGTGCACAACGACTATATCAACTAGCTGTTTTCTCATCAAAGGTGCCCAGTGACTGTGTCAATGAGTTGTTTTTCTCACTAAAGGTACCCAACGATCATGCTAAATAGGTTGTTTTGCTCAATAAAGGTACCCAACGATCATTCCAATGGGCTATTTTCATCATCAAAGGTTGCTAGCGATCATACCAACTGGTTGTTTTCCTCACCAAAGGTGGCCAACAACCATGCCAATAGATTGTTTCGCTCACCAAAGGTGCCCTATGACCATGCCAACTAGTTGATTTGCTCACCAAAGAAGCACATACAGACTGTTTTCTCACCGAAAGTGCCTAGTAACCATGCCAATATGTTGTTCTGTTCACCAAAGATATGCCAATAGGTTGTTTTCTTACTGAAAGTGCCCAGCTAATGGGTGAACTAGTTATTTTGCTCACCGAAGGTGCCCAATGACCATGTTAAATAGTTGTTTTCTCATCGAAGGTGCCCAGTAAGTGTAGCAATAGGCAATTTTCTCATCGGAAGTGCCCAACGACTGTGCCAATGGGTTATTTTCCTTGTCGAAAGTGTCCAAAGACCATGTCAACCGGTTTTTTTCTCATCATAGCTACCCAGTGACTATTATAATGGGTTGTTTTCTCACCAAATGTGCCCAACGACCGTTACACTGGGTTGTTTAGTCATCGAAAGTGCCTAGCGACTGTTTCAATGAGTTGTTTTGCTCATCGAAAGTGCCAATCAACCATGCCAACTAGTTGTTTTTCCCACCAAAGATGTGCCCACGAACTGTTTTCTCGGTGAAACTGCCCATCAACTATGCCAGCGGGTTGTTTTGCCTGCCAAAGATGTGCCAATGGGTTGTTTTCTCAATGAAAGTGCCCAACGACTATTGATCAGATTGTTTTACTCACCTAAGGTGCCTAGCAACTATGTCAACTAATTTTTTTCTCACTGAAGGTGCCTTGCAGCCTTGTCAATGGATAATTTTCTCATAAAAAATGGCCAATGATTGAGTCAAGGGGTTGTTTTCCTTACCAAAGGTGCCTAAAGATCCTGCCAACTGGTTGTTTTGCTCACCAAAGCTGCCCAGCAACTATGCCAAAGGGCTGTTTTGGTCACCAAAAGGTGACCAATGAAGATGCCAATTGGTTGCTTTCTCCTTAAAGCTGCATAGTGACCGTTACAACGAGCTATTTTCTCAAAAAAGGTGCCTAGCGACCATTACAATGGGTTGTTCACCGAAAGTGCCCAGTGACAGTGTCAATGGGTTGTTTTGCTCATTGAAGGTGCCTAGCAACTATGCCAACTAGTTGTTTTGCCCACCAAAGATTTGCCAAGGGGTTGTTTTCTTACCGAAGCTGCTCAACGATCACATCAACTGGTTGTTTTGCTCACCAAAGGTGCCTAGAGACCAAGCCAACAGGTTGTTTTACTCACCAAAGGTGCCTAGCGACCATGCCAACTAGTTGTTTTCTCACCGAAATTTAGCAATGACTGTTACAATGGGTCGTTTTCTCACCGAAATTGCCTAGCGACTGTGTCAACTTATTGTTTTGCCCACCAAAGATTTGCCCATAAACTGTTTTCTCATCAAAGGATCCTAGAAACCACACCAGTGGGTGGTTTTGCCCACTAAAGATGTGCCAATGGATTGTTTTCACATTGAAAGTGCCTAGTGACTATGTGAACGGGTTGTTTTGCTTATTGAAGGTGCTTAGCGACCATATCAACTAGTTGTTTTCTCACCGAAGGTGCCCAGTTACCATGCTAATAGGTAAATTTCTCATTGAAGGTGCCCAATGACTCTATTAACGGGTTGTTTTCCTCACTAAAGGTGCCCAGGGTTCATGCCAACTGGTTGTTTTGCTCACTGAAGGTGCCCAACAACTATGCCAAGGGGATGTTTTGCTCACCAACTGTGCCCAACGATGATGACAACCAGTTGTTTTCCCATCAAAGCTACGCAGTGACCTTTACAATGGGTTGTTTTCTCACCGAACGTGCCCTACGATTGCGTCAATGGGTTGTTTTCTTCACCAAAGGTGCTTAGCAATTATGCCATCTGGTTGTTTTGCTCACCAAAGGTGGCCAATAACCATGCTGATAAGTTGTTTTTCTTATCGAAAGTGCCATCGACCATGCCAACTAGTTGTTTTTCCCACCAAAGATGTTGCCGTGAACTATTTTCTCACTAAAGCTACCCATTAACCATGCCAGAGGGTTGTTTTGCCCCCCAAAGATGTACCAATGGGTTGTTTTCTCAATGAAAGTGCCTAACAACTATTAGAATGGGTTGTTTTGCTGACCTAAGGTTTCTAGTGTCCATGTCAACTAAATGTTTTCTCACTAAAGGTGCCTAGTGATCGTGCTAATGGGTAATTTTCTCATCAAAAGTGCCCAACGATTGAGTGAAGGGGGTGCTTTTCTCATCAAAGATGCCCAGCAATCAGGCCAACTGGTTGTTTTGCTCACTGAAGGTGCCCAGAAACTACACCAAAGGGTTGTTTTGCTTATCGAAGGTCCCTAACGATGATACCAATTTATTTTTTTCTCATTGAAGCTACCCAGTGACCGTTACAATAGGTTGTTTTCTCACTAAAGGTGCCCAGCGATCATTGCAATGGGTTGTTTACTCATCGAAAGTTCCCAATGACAGTGTTAATGATTTGTTTTGCTCATCGAAGGTGCCTAGCGACTATGCCAACTGGTTGTTTTGCCCACCAAAGATGTACCCACGAATTGTTTTCTCATCAAAGTTGCCCATCAACCATGCTAGCAAGCTGTTTTTTCCACCAAAGAGGTGCCAATGGATTGTTTTCTCACTGAAAGTGCCTAGTGATTGTCTGAACGGGTTGCTTTGCTCACGGAAGGTGCCTAGTGACCATGTCAACTAATTTTTTCTCACCCAAGGTGCCTAGAGACTGCACCAATGGGCAATTTGCTTATCGAAAGTGCCCAATGACCATGTCAATAGGTTGTTTTCCTCACCGAAGGTGTCCAGCGATCATGCCAATTGGTTGTTTTGTTCACTGAAGGTTTCCAGCGACTATGCTAAAGGGCTATTTTGGTCACTGAAGGTGCCCAACTACCATGCCAACTGGTTGCTTTCTTGTCGAAGCTACCTAGTGACTGTTACAATAGGCTGTTTTCTCACCAAAGGTTCCCAACAACTATTACAAGGGGTTGTTTACTTACTGAAAGTGCACAGTGATAGTGTCAAAGGGTTTTTTTTCCCCCCAAAGGTGCCCAACAACTATGCCAACTGGTTGTTTTGCCTACCAAAGATTTGCCAACGGGTTGTTTTCTTACCGAAGCTACTCACGGATCATGCCAACTAGTTGTTTTGCTCACCGACCATGCCAACAGGTCGTTTCACACACCGAAGGTGCCTAGTGATTATGGCAATTGATTGTTTTCTCCTGAAGTTACGCAATGACCGCTACAACGGGCTGTTTTCTCACTGAAAATGCCCAGTGATTGTGTCAACTAATTTTTTCCCAATAAAGATGTGCCCATGGACTTGTTTTCTCATCAAATATGCCTAACAACTATACCAGCGGGTTGTTTTGCCCACCAAAGATGTGCCAATGGGTTCTTTTGCTTACCGAAGGTGTCCAATGACCATGCCAACTAGTTGTTTTCTAATCAAAGCTGCTTAGTGACCGTTACATTAGGTTATTTTCTCACCAAAAGTGCCAAAAAAACCAATACAATAGGTTGTTTACTCACCCAAAGTGCCCAGTGACAGTGTAAACGGGTTTTTTTGCTTACCAAAGGTGCCTAGAGATGACACCAACTAGTTGGTTTGCTCATTGAAATTGCCTAGCAACTATGCCAAAGGGTTGTTTTGCTCACTGAAGATGCCCAAAAACTATGCCAATTGGTTGTTTTCCCATTGAAGCTGCCTAGTGACCATTACAATGAGTTATTTTCTCACCAAAGGAGCCTAGTGATCGTTATAATGGGTTGTTTACTCACTGAAAGGGCCTAGTAATAGTTTCAACGATTTGTTTTCCAGACCGAAGGCGCCCAGCGACCATGCCAACTGGTTGTTTTGCATACCAAAGATGTGTCCACAGACTATTTTCTCACCTAAGGTGCCTACCAACCATGCCAGCGGGCTGTTTTGCCCACCAAAGATGCGGCAGTGGGTCGTTTTCTCACTGAAAGTGCTCAGTGACTGTGGGAACATATTGTTTTGCTCACTGAAGGTGCCCAATGATCATATCAACTAGTTTTTCTTCCTCACTAAAAGTGCTCAGTGACTGTGTGAACGGGTTGTTTTGGTCACTGTAGGTGCCCGATGATCATGTCAACTTGTTTTCTCTTACCAAAGGTGCCTAGCGACTGTGCCAATAGGCAATTTGCTCATCGAAAGTGCCAAAAACCATGTTTACGGGTTGCTTTCCTCACTAAAGATGCCCAGCGATCATGCCAACTAGTTGTTATGCTAACTGAAGGTACCGAATAGCTATGCCAACTGGTTGTTTTCTCATCAAAGTTACCCTATGATTGTTACAATAGGTTATTTTCTCACTTAACTTACCCAGCGACAGTGCCAACGGGAGCAACTGGTTTTTTTGCTCAATGAAAGTGCCCATCAACTAAGCTAACAAGTTGTTTTTCCCACCAAAGATGTGCCCACGAACTGTTTTCTCACCGAAGCTGGCCAGCGGGTTGTTTTGCCTACCAAAGATGTGCCAATAGGTTATGTTTTTCAATGAAAGTGCCCAGCGACTGTGTGAATGGGTTGTTTTGCTCACCTAAGGTGCCAAGTAACCATGTCAACTAATTGTTTTCTCGTCGAAGGTCCCTAACGACGGTGCCAATGGGCAATTTTCTCATCGAAAGTGCCCAACAATTGAGTGGAGGGGTTGTTTTCCTCACCGAAGGTGCCTAGCGATGATGCCAACTAGTTGGTTTGTTCAACGATGGTGCCCAGGAACTATGCCAAAGGGTTGTTTTGTTCACCGAAGGTGCCCAACGACCATGCCAATTGGTTGTTTTCTCATCAAAGCCGCCCAGTGACCATTACAATAGGTTGTTTTCTCATCAAAGGTGCCCAACAATCATTACAATGAACTCTTTACTTAGTGAAAGGGCTTAGTGATAGTGTCAACGATTTGGTTTGCTCACCGAAAGTGCCCAAAGACTATGCCAACAGGTTGTTTTGCATACCAAAGATGTGCCTACACACTGTTTTCTCACCTAATATGCCTATTAACCATGCCAACGGGCTATTTTGCCCACCAAAGATGCGTTAGTGGGTTGTTTTCTCACTGAAAGCCCTAGTAACTATGTGAAAGGGTTGTTTTGTTCACCAAAGTTACCCAACGACCATGTCAACTAGCTTTTTCTCACCGTAGGTGCCTAGCAACCATGCCAATGGGCAATTTGCTCATCGAAAGTGCCAACGACTATGTCAAGAGATTGTTTTCCTCACCGAAGGGTTGTTTTGGTCATTAAAGCTACTTAACTACCATGCCAATTGATTATTTTCTCATCGAAGCTACCTAATGACCATTACAATGGGCTGTTTTCTCACCAAAGCTGTGCAGCGACTGTTACAATGGGTTGTTTGCTCTCTGAAACTGCCCAGTGACTATGTCAATTGATTGTTTTGCCCACTAAAGATGTACCCATAGACTGTTTTCTCATCGAAGGTGCCTAGCAACCATACCAGTGGGTTGTTTTATGCACCAAAGATGTGCCAATCGGCTGTTTTCTCTCCGAAAGTGCCCAGCAACTATGTGAATGGGTTGTTTTGCTCACTCAAGGTGCACAGTGACTATATCAACTAGTTGTTTTCTCTTTGTAGGTGCCCAATGACTATATCAACAGGTTGTTTTCCTCATTAAGGTACTCAATGATTACGCCAACTGGTTGTTTTACTTACCAAAGGTGGCCAACAACTATGCCAAATGTTTGTTTTGACACCGAAGGTCCATCAACAATGCCAACTAGTTGTTTTCTCATCGAAGCTATCTAGTGACCGTTACAATGGGCTATTTTCTCACATAACATGCCTGGCAACTATGTCAATAAGTTGTTTTCCTCACCGAAGGTGGCTAGCGATCATACCAATTGGTTGTTTTGCTCACCAAAGGTATCTAACAACCATGCCAACAGGTTGTTTTGTTCACCAAAGTTGCCCAATAACTATGCCAACTGGTTGTTTTCTCATCGAAAATGTCCAGTGACTGTTACAATGGGTTGTTTTCTCACATAAAATGCCCAGCGACTGTGTCAATGGGTTTCTTTCCTCTCCGAAGGTGGCTAGTGATCATACCAACTGGCTATTTTCATCACTGAAGGTGGTCAATAACCATGCCAACATGTTGTTTTGATCACCAAAGGTTCCCAACGACCATGCCAACTAGTTGATTTGACCACCAAAGATGCACCCACAGACTGTTTTCTCACCGAAGGTGCCCAGTAACCATGCCAGTAGGTTGTTTTGTACAGCAAAGATGTGCCAATAAGTTGTTTTCTTACTGAAAGTTCCCAGCTACTGGGTGAATGGGTTGTTTTGTCACCGAAGGTGCCCAGCGACCATGTTAAGTAGTTGTTTTCTTACCGAAGGTGCACAACGAGTGTACCAATGGGTAATTTTCTCATCAAAAGTGCCTAGTGACTGTGTCAATGGGTTGTTTTCCTCACCGAAAGTGTCCAAAGACCATGCCAACCAGTTGTTTTCTCATCATAGCTTCCCAGTGACCGTTATAATGGATTGTTTTCTCACCAAAGGTGCCTAATGACCGTTACAATGGGGTGTTTACTCACTAAAAGTGCCCAGCGATTTGCTCATCGAAAATACCCATCGACCATGCTAACTAGTTGTTTTTCCCACCAAAGATGTGCCCACAAACTGTTTTCTCACTGAAACTGCCCATCAACTATGCCAGCGGGTTATTTTGCCTGCCAAAGATGTGCTAATTGGCGGTTTTCTCAATGAAACTGCCCTGTAACTGTGTGAACGGGATGTTTTGCTCACCTAAAATGCCCAACGATCATATCAACTAATTGTTTTCTCATCGAAGGTGCCCAACGGTCATGCCAATGGACAATTTTCTCATAGAAAGTGCCCAATGATTTTGACAAGGGGTTATTTTCCTTATTAAAGGTGCCCAGCAACTATGCCAAAGGGTTGTTTTGCTCACCAAAGGTACCCAACGACCATGCCAATTGGTTGCTTTCTCATGGAAGCTACGTAGTGACCGTTACAATTGCTTGTTTTCTTACCAAAGGTGCCTAGCGACTGGTACAATGGGCTGTTTACTAATTGAAAGCGTCCAGTGATAGTGTCAATGGGTTGTTTTGCTCACCGAAGGTGCCTAGCGACCAGGCTAACTGGTTGTTTTGCTCACTAAATATTTGCTAAGGGGTTGTTTTCTTACCGAAGCTGCTCAGCGATCACGCCAACTGGTTGTTTTGCTCACCGAAGGTGTCGAGTGACCAAGCCAAAAGGTTGTTTTGCTCACTGAATGTGCCTAATGACCATGCCAACTGGTTGTTTTCTCACCGAAGTTGAGCAGCGACTGTTACAATGTGTTGTTTTCTCACCAAAACTACTCATCAACTGTGTCAACTAATTATTTTTTCCACTAAAGATTTGCCCATGGATTGTTTTCTCATCGAAGGTGTTTAGCAACCACACCAACAGGTTGTTTTGCCCACGAAAGATGTGCCAATAGATTGTTTTCACACCGAAAGTGCCGGGTAACTATATGAACGAGTTGTTTTGCTCACTGAAGGTGCATAGCGACCATATCAACTAGTTGTTTTCTCACCGAAGGTGCCCAGTGACCATACCAATAGGCAATTTTCTCATCAACGGTGCTCAGTGACTCTATCAACGGGTTGATTTCCTCATTAAAGGTGGCCATCGATCATGCTAACTGGTCATTTTGCTCAAAGAAGGTGCCTAACAACTATGTCAAAGGGTTGTTTAGCTCATCAAAGGTGCCCAATGATAATGACAATTGGTTGTTTTCCCATCGAAGCTACCTAGTGACCTTTATGATAGGCTATTTTCACACTGAACTTGCCCAGCGAATATGTCAAAGGGTTGTTTCCCTCACCAAAGGTGCCTAGTGATGGTACCATCTGGTTGTTTTGCTAACTGAAGGTGGCCAACAACCATGCCGACAGGTTGTTTTGCTCACAGAAAGTGCCCGTCGACCATACCAACTAGTTTTTTTCCCCACCAAAGATGTTCCAATGAATTGTTTTCTCACTGAAGCTACCTAGTAACCATGCCAGTGGGTTGTTTTTCCTGCCAAAGATGGGCTAATGGGTTGTTTTCTTAATGAAAGTGCCTAACGACTGTTTGAATGAGTTGTTTTGCTGACCTAAGGTGTCCAACGACCATGTCAACTAATTATTTTCTACCAAAGATGCCTAGCAGTAGTGCCAATGGACAATTTTCTCATCAAAAGTGCCCAATGATTGAGTCAAAGGGATGTTTTCCTCACCGAAGGTGCCCAGCAATTGTGCCAATTGGTTGTTTTGCTCACCGAAGGTGCCCAGTAACTATGCCAAAAGGTTGTTCTGCTCATTGAAGGTGCCAAAGGATGATGCCAATTTGTTGTTTTCTCATCGAAGCTACCCATTGACTGTTATAATGGGCTGTTTTCTGACCAAAGGTGCCTAGCGATCATTACAATAGTTGTTTACTCACCAAAATTGCCCAGTGACAGTGTTAATGATTTGTTTTACTCATCGAAGGTGCCCAGCGACCATGCCAATTGGTTGTTTTGCCCACTAAAGATGTGCCCACTTACTGTTTTCTCACCAAAGTTGCCCATTAACCATGCAGTAGGCTGTTTTGTCCACCAAAGATGTGCCAATGGGTTGTTTCTAACTGAAAGTGCCCAGTGATTGTCTGAATGGGTTGTTTCGCTCACGGTAGGTGCCCAGCAACTATGTCAACTAATTTTTTCTCACCCAAAGTGCCTAGAGACAGCTCCAATGGGCAATTTGCTCACCGAAAGTGCCCAACAACCATGTCAACAGGTTGTTTTCCTCACCGACGGTGTCCAACGATCATGCCAATTGGTTGTTTTGTTCACTGAAGGTGCCCAGTGACTATGCTAAAGGATTGTTTTGGTCACTAAAGGTGCCCAACTACCATGCCAACTGGTTGTTTTCTCGTCAAAGTTGCCTAGTGACCGTTATAATGGGTTGTTTTCTCACTAAAAGTGCCCAACGACTGTTACAGTGGGTTGTTTACTCATTAAAAGTGCCCAGTGACAATGTCAAAGGGATTTTTGGTTCACCGAAGGTGCCCAGCAACCATGTCAATTGGTTGTTTTGCGTATCAAAGATTTGTCAACCGACTGTTTTCTCACCGAAGCTGCTCAGGGATTATGCCAACTAGTTGTTTTGCTTACTGAAGGTGTACAGCAACCATGCCAACAGGTCGTTTCACTAACCGAAGCTGTACAGCAACCATGCCAACAGGTCGTTTCACTAACCGAAGGTGCCAAGTGATCATGGCAACCGGTTGTTTTCTCATTGAAGTTGCGCAGCGATTGTTACAATGGGCTATTTTCTCACTGAAAGTGTTTAGTGATTGTGTCAACTAATTGTTTTGCCCACCAAAGATGTGCCCATGAGATTGTTTTCTTATTGAAGGTGCCTAACAACCATACCAATAGGTTGTTTTGCCCACCAAAGAAGGATGTTTTGCTCATCAAAACTGCCTAGCGACCATGCCAACTGGTTGTTTTCTCACTGAAGCTACGCAATGACTATTACAATGGGCTATTTTTCTCACCAAAAGTGCCCAGCTACTGTGTGAACCGATTGTTTTGCCCACCAAAGATGTGCCCATGGACTGTTTTCTCATTGAAGGTCCCTAGCAACTATACCAACCGGTCATTTTTCCCACCAAAGATGTGCCAATGGTTTTTTCTCACTGAAATTGCCCTTTTTTTTGCTGACAAAAGGTGCACAACAACCATATCAACTAGTTGTTTTCCTATAGAAGGTACTTAGTGACCATGCCAATGGGCACTTTTCTCATCGAAGGTGCCCAGCGACTATATCAACGAGTTGTTTTCCTCACCAAAAGTGCCCAGCGATCATACCAACTAGTTGTTAGCAACTAAGCCAAGGGGTTGTTTGCTCACCAAAGGTGCCTAACGACGATGCCAAATTGGATGTTTTCTCATTGAAGCTACCTAGAGATCATTACAATGGGTTGTTTTCTCATTGAACATGCCCAATGACTATGTCACCAGGTTATTTTCCTCACCGAAGGTGCCCAACAATCATGCCAACTAGTTGTTTTTATCACTGAAGGTGCCCAACAACTATGCTAAAGGTTTGTTTAGCACACCAAAGGCGTCCAACGAGCATTCCAACTCATTGTTTTCTCATCGAAGCTACACAGTGACCATTACAATGGGTTGTTTTCTCACCAAAGGTTTCTTTTCTTAACAAAGGTGCCCAATGGCTATTACAATGGGCTGTTTACTCACCGAAAGTGCCTAGTGACTGTGTCAATGGGTTGTTCTGCTCACCGAAAGTGCCCATTGCTCTTGCCAATTAGGTATTTTTCCCACCAAAGATGTGCTCACGAATTGTTTTCTCACCGAAGCTGCCCAACAACCATGCCAGCTGGTTGTTTTGTCCGCCAAAGATGTGCCAATAGGTTATTTTCTCAATTAATATGCCCAACGACTGTGTGAACGAGTTGTTTTGCTCACCTAATATGCCAGAAACCATGTCAACTAATTGTTTTCTCACCTAAGGTGCCCAGCGGTCATGCCAATGGGCAATTTTCTCATCGAAAGCCCCCAATAATTGAGTCAAAGGATTGTTTTGCTCACTGAAGGTGCTCAGTGATCATACCAACTGGTTGTTTTGCCCACTGAAAGTGCCCAGCAGCTATGCCAAAGGGTTGTTTTGCTCATCAAATATGCCTAACGACCAGGCTAATTGGCTATTTTCTTATCGAAGCTGCCTAATGACCGTTACATTGGGTTCTTTTCTCACCAAAGGTGCCTAGCAACCGTTACAATGGGTTGTTTACTTACCAAAATTGCCTATTGGTAATCTTAATGAGTTGTTTTTCTCATCGAAGGTGCCCAGTGATCATGCCAACTGGTTGTTTTGCCCACCAAAGATTTACCAACGAGTTGTTTTCTCACCGAAGCTGCTTAGTGATCTTGCTAACTGGTCGTTTTGCTCGCCAAAGTTGCCCAATGACGTTGCCAACTGGTTGTTTTCTCATCGAAGTTGCCCAGTGACTATTATAATAGGTTGTTTTCTCACCGAACATGCCCAAAGACTGTCATAACAACTTTGTTTTCTCACCGATGGTGCCCAGCTATCATAAGAAATGGTTGTTTTGCCCACCGAAGGTGACCAACAAGTTGTTTTGCACACCGAAAGTGCCCACTGACCATACCGACCAGTTGTTTTCCCACCAAAGATGTGCCCACTAATTGATTTCTCACCGAAGCTGCCCAACAACGATACCAGCGGGTTGTCTTGCCTACCAAAGATGTGCCAATGGGTTGTTTTCTCAATGAAAGTGCCCAGCCACTATGTGAAATGGTTGTTTTACTCACCTAAGGTGCTCAACGACTATGTCAACTAATTGTTTTCTCCCCGAAGGTGCTTAGTGGTTGTGCTAATAGGCAATTTTCTTATCGAAAGTGCCCAACGATTGAGTTAAGGGGTTGTTTTCCTCACCAAAGCTGTCAGTGATCATGCCAACTACTTGTTTTGCTCACCAAAGGTGCCAAGCAACTATGCCAAAGGGTTGTTTTGCTCACTGAAGGTGCCCAACAACCATGCCAATTAGTTGTTTTGCCCACCAACGATTTGTCAACGAGTTGTTTTCTTACTGAAGCTGCTCAGTGATCATGTCAACTAGCTATTATGATCATTGAAGGTGACCAATGAATATGCCAATAGGTCGTTTTGCTCATCAAAGGTGCCTAGTGACCATTCGAACTGGTTATTTTCTCACCGAAAGTGTCCATCGGTTATGTCAACTGATTGTTTTACTTACCAAAGATGTACACCTATGGACTCTTTTTATCATTGATGGCGCCTAGCAACTATACCAGACCGTTGTCTTGCCCACCAAAGAGGTGCCAATGGATTGTTTTCTCACCGAAATTGCCCAGTGATTATGTGAACAGTTTCTCATAGAAGGTACCTAGTGGCCATGCCAATGGGCACTATTCTCATCGAAGGTGCCCAGCAACTGTATCAACAGGTTGTTTTCCTTACCAAAGGTGCCTAGCGATCATGCCAATTGGTTGTTTTTCTTACCAAAGATGCCCAACAACTATATTAAGGGGTTATTTGCTCACCAAAGTTGTCCAACAACGATGCCCACTGGTTGTTTTCTTATCGAAGCTGCCCAGTGATCATTATAATGGGTTGTTTTCTCATCGAACGTGCCCAACGACTGTGTCAATGTGTTGTTTCCTTCAACGAATGTGCGTAGCGATCATTCCAATTGGTTGTTTTGTTGACCGAAGGTGGCCAACAATGATTCCAACAGGTTGTTTTGCTCACTTGACGTGCCCAATGACCTTGCCATCTGGTTGTTTTGCCCACCAAAGATGTGCCCACAGACTATTTTATCACCGAATGTGCCCAGTAACTATGCCAGCAATTTGTTTTGTATACCAAAGATGTGCCTAGCTACGGGGTGAATGAGTTGTTTTGCTCACCGAATGTGCCCAGCAACCATGTCAAGTAGTTGTTTTCTCATCGAAGGTGCCCAATGGCTATGGCAATGGACAATTTTCTCATTAAAAGTGCCCAGCGACTGTGTCAACATGTTGTTTTCCTCACCGAAGGTGTCCAAAGATCATGCCAACTGGTTGGTTTGCTAACTGAAAGTGCCCAGCAACTATGCCAAGGGGTTATTTTGCTCACCGAAGGTACCCAATGACAATGCCAATTAGTTGTTTAATCATCGAAGCAGCCCAGTGATCGTTACAATGGGTTGTTTTCTCACTAAACGTGCCCAACGACTGTATCAATGGGTTGTTTTCCTCACTAGTGATCATAGAAACTAGTTGTTTTGCTCACTGAAGGTGACCAACAATTATGCCAATAGGTTATTTTGGTCACCAAAGGTGCCCAACGATCGTGCCTGGTTTTTTTGCCCACCAAAGATGGACCCACAAACTGTTTTCTCTTTGAAGGTGCCTAGCAACCATCCCAGCAGGTTGTTTTGTACACCAAAGATGTGCCAATAGGTTGTTTTCACACTGAAAGTGCCCACCTACTGGGTGAATGGGTTGTTTTTCTCACTAAAGGTGCCCAATGACCATTTCAACTAGTTGTTCTCTCACCGAAGGTATCCAGCGACCATGCAAATGGACAATTTTCTCATCGAAAGTGCCCAGCAACTATGTCAAAAGGTTGTTTTCTTCACCAAAGGTTCCCAATGATCGTGCCAACTGGTTGTTTTGCTCACCAAAGGTGCGCAACAACTGTGCCAAAGGTTTGTTTTGCTCACAGAAGGTGTCCAACGACCATGCCAACAGGTTATCTTCTAATCGAAGCTACCTAGTGACCATTACAATGGGTTGTTTTCTCACCAAAGGTTCCTAGCAACCGTTACAATGGGTTGTTTACTTGTCGAAATTTCCTAGTGACAGTGTCAACAGGTTTTTTTGCTCACTGAAAGTGCTCGTCAACCATGCCAACTAGTTGTTTTTCTCACCAAAGATGTGCCCACGATCTGTTTTCTCACCAAAGCTACCCAGCAAGTATACCAGCGGGTTGTTTTGCTCGTTAAAGATGGGCCAATGGGTTGTTTCCTCAATGAAGTGCCCAGTGATTGTGTGAATGAGTTGTTTTGTTGACCTTCGGTGCCAAATGACCATTTCAACTAATGGTGTTCTCACTGAAGCTGCTCAACAGTCGTGCCAACCAGTAACTTTCTCATCAAAAGTGCCCGACGATTGAGTCAAGGGGTCCTTACCGACGGTGCCAACGACTATGCCAATTGGTTTTTTTCTAATTGAAGTTGCGTAATGACTGTTACAATCGGTTGTTTTCTTACCGAAGGTGCCTAGCGACCGTTACAATGGGCTATTTACTTGATGAAAGTTCCTAGAGACAGTGTCAATGGGTTGTCTTGCTTATCGAAGGTGCCCAGTGACCAAGCCAACAAGTTGTTTTGCCAACCAAAGATTTGCCAACGGGCTGTTTTTTTACCGAAGCTGCTCAGCGATCACGCTAACTAGTTGTTTTGCCCACCGAAGGTGCCCAGCGACATGCCAACAGGTCATTTTGCTCATCTAAGGTGCCCAACGACCATGCCTACTGGTTGTTTTCCAACGAAGCTGCGCAGCAACTGTTACAATGGGTTATTTTCTCACCAAAAGTGCCCAGGGACTGTGCCAATTGATGGTTTTGCCCACCAAAGATGTGCCCATGGATTATTTTCTCATTGAAGGTGCCTAGCAACCATATCAGCGGGTTGTTTTGCCCACCAAAGACGTGCCAATGGGTTGTTTTCTCATCAAAAGTTACCAGTAACTGTGTGAATCAGTTGTTTTGCTTACCAAAGGTGCACAACGACTATATCAACTAGTTGTTTTCTCACCGAAGGTGTGCAGTGATCATGGCAATGGGCAATTTCTTTCATCGAAGGTGCCCAGTGGCTATATCAGTAGATTATTTTCCTCACTAATGGTGCCCAACTATCATGGCAACTGGTTGTTCTACTGACCAAAGGTGCCCAACAACTATGTCAACTGGTTGTTTTCTCACAGAACTTGCCTAGCGACAGTGCCAACGGGTGCAATAGGTTGTTTTGCTCACCAAAAGTGCCCATCGACCATGCCAACTAGTTGTTTTTCCCACCAAAGATGTGCCCACGAACTGTTTTCTCACCAAAGCTATCGAGTCACCATGTCAACAAGTTGCTTTCCTTGCTGACGGTGCCCAACGATCATGCCAACCGGTTGTTTACTCATCGAAGGCATCCAATAACTATGACAAAGGGTTGTTTTGGTCATTGAACCTACATAATTATCATGCCAATTGATTGTTTTCTCATCGAAGCTACCGTGTGACTATTACAATGGGCTATTTTCTCACCAAAGGTGCCCAGCGACTGTTACAATGAACTGTTTACTTACCAAAAGTTCCCAGCAATAATGTCAACTGGTTGTTTTACTCACCGAAGGTGCCCAGCAATGATGCCAACCGATTGGTTTGCCCACCAAATGTGTCCAGCAACTACGCCAAAGGGTTGTTTTACCCAATGAAAGTGCCCAACGACGATGCCAATTGGTTGTTTTCTCATCGAAGCTACCTAGTGACCATTACAAGAGCCTAACAATCATTACAATTGGCTGTTTACTCGCCAAAAGGGCCTAGTGACACTGTCAATGATTTGTTTTCCTCACCCATGTCAACTAGTTGTTTTACATACCAAAGATGTGCCCACATACTGTTTTCTCACCTAAGGTGCCTATCAACCATGCCAGCAGGTTGTTTTATATACCAAATATGTGCCAATGGGTTGTTTTTGTTGGATCCTTTATGGCCTGGGAATGCACAATACACAGCGGAATGGACTATAGGACTTCAAGTTTTGTGCCTTGGTTAACCAAAATTTCACAACAAGAAGTGTACAGAATTACCTCTTAAAACGCATAGATTGGGATTCTTTTTAGATATCTTGACGCTACAGCTCACGAACTTCCTTTACCGGTATCCACACGAGGATGACTGATCCAGGCAGTAGCTAACGTGTGATAGCATATTCTAAAACGCTTTAGAACACCGCACAGTTTTTCTCTCGAGAAAAGGAATGAGTGGCTAGGTGGCTAGGGCTTTTCGTGTGTCTTCTAATGAGACATAAGCCCTCTATTTATAGAGAAACCCTTATCCCTATTCCTAACAAGAATAGGACAATCCTATTTTAATAGGAATAGGAATATCCTAATCCTAAACCCATTATGATTATGGAAGCCCAATAAATTTTGGCCCATATTATATCTCATATAATAAAAGCCTGACAACTTAATTCAATCTAACTCAATAAATATATCAATATATATTTCTTCAGTTCCTAATAAATTAGGCCCAAGAGAATAAGCCCAAATCACATCACTCTTTGTGTACGGCCCTATAGGCTCATTTGATTTTGGCAATGGGCTTGATCACACTTCAAGGCCCATGAGTCATAAGAAGCCTCTAGCAAGACATTATCACTACCCAAATCAGATCGGTAATCTGATTTAACCTGTAACTATGCTTACAAACTCAGTCCTTTTGTAACATGATATTAAGATTAATCATAAGGCATGGTACATATCAACCTTTGATTAATCATAGTTTCTTGATTCCCAAGTGGACTGACTATAACAAATCACATTGATGACTCCTCACCAATTCATTTGAGCACGGCCATGCATTTCTTCAGTCATACTTGTCAAGAGACCCAAATGATATCTCTCTCATTTAAGAGAGGTACAAATCCCATCTACGTCATTCACATCCCTCTGCATGATTCATTTAATATCCAACATAAGATTACTTGTTATCTGGTTGTTTGCTTATAAGGTAAACATTTGCGATGAATGTCGATCTAGTTACTCAACTAAGTCATTTTATTAAACAGTTCGGTTGAAATGTCATTATAGCCTTTTTACGCGAAGGCACACATTTGTGATGCGTGTCGATCCGGTTACTCAGCTACATCAGGTTTTCAACTAGTTACTAGCTCTATTCATAACTACACAGTCAGCAAAATAATGATTTACTAACAAAAAACTTTTTTTATTATTGCCTACCTTGTTGCTTTTGGCTATTCATTTTCATGAAAAATGCTAGTTAAGCTACTTAACCTAAAAGGCCTCAAATTATGAATGAATGTGACAATCTAGAGGATGTTATATTTACACTAAGGATGTTATATTTACAATAAGTCCTAATTAGGTTGTATATTTATCCAAAGGCCCCCTAATTCACTAATTTCAAAGGCGAATGATCGTTCACAACCTAATGGACTATGTCAAAAATTAAACAAATTTAACTCAATCTAAACCATTGACACATTGACACACTTCACACAATGTAACCTAATAATTATTATGCAATATGCAAAATCACATTCAAAGCAAAACACACAATCCCTCCCTACACTTGAACAACACATTATCCACAATGTGAGAGGGAAGCACACACAAACATATGAACGAAGGGTAAAGACAAAAATTAAAGTAACAAAGAACAGACAAAATTAACAATAAAAATAAAATTAAAAATAAAACAGAAAGAAAATAGAACTGAAGGCTAATTTGGAAAATAAAAATTGGGTTAGACAGAAATCCTAAGGAGATGGAGGTGGTTATGGTGTCAGAGGTGGCAGTTGAACGCCCTCAGACTCAAAATATGGATGGATCTGTCAGATATCTTGGTTCTGGAGTCGTTGTGTGTGTGCTATCTTCGCAATTGTTTTGTTGGTTTTGATGGTTGCATCCAGAAGTTCCTTCTAGCCATGTTCTTCTACTTTTTTGATCAATCATCCACTTTATCCTAAAATCTTATTCCTTCGTGATTTTATTTGGAAACAAAAATAATCCTAACTATGGAATTCAAACGTTCTAACACAAATAATCAAAGAAAGCAATTTTCTATAGGATGCCTCCCATATAGTGCTTCTTTTAACGTCTGTAGCTTGACACTCTTCTTTGGAAACTCAACTAAGATCAATTGAAAACCAATTAATTTCATCAATGTCCTTCTTATTAACAAACTATCAATACAATAAGGAATAATGAAACTCCCCGAATCTTCCATCGCATCTAATAGTTTGTCCTGTACAAAGGTTAATTGCTCTATTTCTTCCTTAATCACCTTCTTTTCCTCTAGTTCTTCTGCTTCTTGAATAGAGACTTCTATGCTTTCTTCAAACTCGATGTCTGTTGCCATCTGTTCTTTAAAAGATTAGAACACATTCAGTATCCTGAATGAGCTACTAACCTTTAGATTCTTAAATAGATCGTTCATGTTGAATATCTCTTCATCATCATCAATCCAAAAGATAGGGTTCTTTGCATGGACATCTATCCTAGATTTTTTGATTTTCATATATGGTATATCCAGGACTGGTGAATAGAAGGGAGGCATAATAGCCTTTTCTTCATACACTTTTTTCATCTCCTGGTCATCAATGAGTTGGGGTTCGACATGGTCTTCCTCTGGTTCTGCTAACTCTTCCCCATTCCTAACTATAATAGCCCCATATTGCTCTCGTTGACGTAATTCCATATTTCTCAAAGCGTCTTCCACACTTCTCTTATAAAATTCACGGGAAAGTTGTCTTACTTGAATCTCCAGGTTATGAATATAAGCAGCATCATTTTCCATCACTTGATCAATTTGCTCTTCCAATCTCTTCTGCCCTTCTTCTATGTTTGTGAGCATATCCAAGATCTTGTCTAATTTAGAATCCCATAAACTGGATTCGTCATGTTAAACTTCAAATAGATCTTAGTATCACATGTGAGTACTTGCATTGTTTGACCAATAGAAATCTGGGTGGTTCTGCCACCCCGAAGTGTACATGGTCCAATAAGGGTTGTTATTTCTCCAACCATACTACGACTCATTGTAATTCTTAAAATCTCCTTGGTCCCTATAATATCTATTTTCCATCATTGTTCTTTCTATTTCTCCTTGGCATCAATCCCTTTAAATGTCTCAATTCTCATTCTAAGATATCTTGTTGTGTATCAACGTTATGCCCCCAAACTTCTCTATTTTTTAATTAAAAAAATAAAAGTTAGTGGAAAAGCCTTAGACTAAAGAACTACCCCGGCAATGGCGCCAAAAAACTTGTTCGCAAGGTTACACGCACTAAGTTTTACTATTTATATCCTTGGTAATTTTCGCAAGCGCACGGGTCATTCGCGTAATACCTAAGGTATCGATCCCACGAGGAAGCCTATTCTAGTCCTAAAATCTAAAGTCATCCTAAACTATAATAATTCTAAACAAATAACTAATGAAGAAATTAAATCAATTAACAATAAATTCAAGAATTGAGTTGCAGAAATCTAATTAAGAAAACAAATCACACAAACCAATCTGAACCCTACCTAGAAACTACCGAGTGAGAGAAAGGGAATTTTGATCCAAAATAAAAGGAAATTGAATTAATTATGAAATGTCTAGATGGTCCTAGGGTGAATTACTCTCTCTCTAGTTATAATTCTTAACCCTAACTGATAATCCCTAATTTAAATCATGAAATTGTATTCTCTCGATTTGTAATTGATCCAAAACCCAAATCAGTTCTAAAATTGTCTACTAACCTATCGGGAATCTATGTTTGATCTCTCGTTACACAACTTTATCAGTTTGATTTAATCCTTTACCTATCAATTCACCTAACTCTCGTTAGCCCAAATTGATTATTTTCACTTAGCTCACCCTCTCAGTCTATCTCCAAGTTATAAAGAATAGGAATTGAGTTACAAGTAAATTAAAAAAAAACCCAATCAATCCAAATTTTGCTAATCTCAAAAATCAAGATCCAAAGGTAAGTATAAACATAAACTCAACATTCAACACAATATATTCTCAACATCTATTTCAATTCTATTCATGAATAAAACTGAAATAAATGGAAAACATGTCAAGAACGGAGTCGAAGAGATGGCAATAGTGGGACACCACTTGTTCCAGGCAATAGCTCTCGTCAAGCTCTTCTCCGTGTCTCTCTTCCTTTGTATCCTTCCATAATCGCTCAATTTCTCTCTAGAGTTTTCTGGGGTTGGATCACATGAGTGCTCTCTTTTCTTAGACTCTTCAGCTGCTCTCTCTGTCTTGTAATGTTCGTTTTATATCTTAAAAGCCCTAGGTTTAATCTAGGGTCGTAACGGTTTGAAAAACCAAGCAAAACTAGAGTTTTTATATTAGCCTGGCGCAGGCCACGATCGTGGCCTTGCTTGACATGATCGTGGCTAGTGATTTAACCTTTTTGTCACGATTGTGGCCTAATGTGCACAATTGTGGCCTGACATGACGCTCTCTATAATGATCCTGGCCTGTTGTGCATGATCCTAGCTTGTGGCTTTAGGCAGAAATTCCTCAAATCTTCGTCGTTCTTCCCCGTTTTCCTTGAAACACTAACAAACGCATCACAGGACTTCAAAAATATAACATTTAAGATTAAGGACTTAATCAAACCCATAAAAACACTAAAACACACAAACTAACATAATTACACCCTAAATGCACACACACCACTCAAGTTCACACTAAAAAATAACAAATTTAACCCTAAAATAGCCTATGGGCACCTTCAGTGAGAAAACAACCCATTGCCATAGTTGTTGGGCACCTTCGGTATGAAAACCATCTGTGGGCACATCTTTGGTGGGCAAAAATACTAGTTGGCATAGTCACTAGGCACAGCCACTAGGAACTTTCGGTGAGCAAATAGCCTACTGTAACGATCACTGGGCACCTTGGGTGAGAAAACTACCTATTATAATAATCATTGAGCAACTTCGATGAGAAAACAACCAGTTGGCATGGACGTTTTTCATCTTTGGTGAGGAAAGCAACCCGTTGGCATAGTTGCTGGGCACCTTCAGTAAGCAAAAAACCTTTGGCATTGTTGGTAGGCACCTTTGAATAGCAAAACAACCAATTGGCATGATAGCTAGGCACCTTCGGTGGGGAAAATAGCTCGACGACAAAGTCGTTGGGCATCTTTGATGATAAAATTGCCTATTGGCATAGTCATTGGGTACCTTTAGTGGGAAAACAACAAGTTAACATGGTCGCTGTGCACCTTCGATGAGCAAAACAACTCGTTCACACAATCACTAGGCATTTTTATTAAGAAAACAACCTATTGGCACGTCTTTGGTGTGCAAAACAATCCATTGGCATGGTTGTTGGGCAGTTTCGGTGAGAAAATAGTTTGTTGAGAAAATAACCAGTTGGCATGGTCGTTGGGCACCTTTTGTGAACAAAACAACCCTTTGGCCACCTTCGATGAGCAAAACAACTAGTTGGCATGATCACTAGGTACCTTTGGTGAGGAAAACAACCTATTGACATAATTGCTGGTGATTGAGCCCAAGTTTATTACATAAATTGGCGACATTTTCATGACTTTTGCTACACTTTTTGACTCCTATCTCTAGCTTTTGTGCTTAAATTGATTATTGACTGTGTGCTTTTATTTTATGTAGTTTGAAGGTAAAAATTGTTACAAATCAGTATTCATTGCACTAATTAATTTTCTGAGAACAATTGATACTGCAAACTACCATTTTTTTTATTATAGGAGACTCAAGGAAAAGGAAGTCAAGAAGAAGATGTGGAATGAAAGAAGGCTGAAGTGAAGTCAAAGAGAGAATGAGGCGCAATAGGAAGTTCGTCGCGACGAAGTCGATCTATCGCCACGGCAAAGCACACAAAATCCAGGCTGAACTTTCGGGAAAAGTTTGCCATGGTGAAGATTAATTCTTTCACCGGGGCGAAGGAACCAGCAACAGAGCAAAAGCTTTCGGGAAAAGTTTGCCGCGGTGAAAAACATTTGTTGACGCGGCGAACCTTCGAAAACTCAGACCAATTTCAGAAAAATCACCCACTGTGTGACTCGATCCAGCATCCTTCATTTAAAAACCTACCAAATTAGGTTATAGCCGACAGAACAAAAGAAAAAACACAATTTTGAACAAGCTTACAAAGGATACACACACTCACATCTCTTCCTCTCCACTTGACCATCATCAATCACTTCTTTCCATTCTTCTATCGCCACATTCACTATCTGCTACTGCTGCCATGGATGCTCTTGGTGGGTTTCCAGTTGTGAGTTCTACTGAAGCAATGCTTGGCTAAGCACCATTTCCTCTTGAAGATGTAGCAATGGCTTAAGTTCAAAGGGCTTCAAAGGGGAGTAGTTTGTTCATATTTAACTACATTGTTGTGAACTCCTTAGTTAGGATTTATGCTTTGTAG
>JAOQMS010071561.1:0-22999 GCA_027563885.1 Erythroxylum longipes
AGGGGGTGAGTACATAATGTACTCACCCCTCTGCTTCCCAACCATGCAGGTTAATTTATGAGTTTGAAGCTCTGAGTAGAAGAAACATATATCGCAAATAGAACCCGATACATACCAAAACGGTATAAATAATCTAAGGACAATTTTATACATCTAACATGCACATAACCACCTATGAAGTGAATATGCATAACATAAAATGTATAGACCTAGTCTATGGCTCATGCCATACTGGTTAGGAACCATATAGGCCTAGCCTATTAATCACTCATTTAGTTAACATAGGTTTCAGTTCTAGTACACATTAGCAGAAAAGCATCACTTGAAAAAATCAAATCTCTTAAGGAAGCCAAATATCATAATAAGCTAAAACAATTATGTGTGTCACCACTAGTTGTCCAAACTAGTGTGCACACCTACCGAATCTTAGTGTTGGCTCAACTTTCATCTGTAGTGAGTCCAGACTACGATCGACAAGAGCGTCATGACCCTAGGTGATGACCTCGTCGATAACTAGACCTCCAGGTGTGCAATCACCCGCTAGTTTTGTAAAATGATGTCGTTTCTAGGACTCAACTTTTATGTACCAACATCAAGGGTATAAGGGTCGCTTAATCTATTGTGCGCAGCACACGATTGGCCAATCGTTTCCTCACCAATCATCAAAAATCATATGCAAATATTGAATACTAAAATCAAGTAAGGCACCATGCCTTTATTTATTTAACCAACCAATAAAATGGAACCTTTCTATGGCTCTAATCCAAAAGATAATACATACATGCAACATAAATGACTTAATTATGCATATGTAAGTTCCAAAATATTATTTCATGCAGTGAAAATCATCTTTTGAAATCTAAATGCAAAGTTATTCAAAAATGTAGTTCCAGAAAAATAAACCATTTTCCTTTGCATTTCAAGTGCAGGTTTGTTGAAAACAATATCATTCCTCAAAATATGAAATAAAAACATCAATTCCACTCCAAGTGCAAAGAGTTATTCAAAACAATGTCATTTATTAAATACATAAGTATACTAGCATCTATTTGAGAATCAATTCTATTATGCATTATCTAGGTTCAAAATTCACATACAAGTCATCATGCATGTCTTGGGATGTCCTAATCCCATTTGAGAGATATGTTTTTCCCAGCTCACCGTAAAAGAAGGTATATGCTCCTTTGATTAACAATCCTTTACACGAGCTTCTTGATCCACAACTCCCCGAGCCTAAACTTTCCTTTGGTGATATCTTCAAATTCTTTGAGAATTTCTCAAATATAATGATATATTTGAGTTACTTGACCTCAAATTACCTTATAACACCTTGTTTTGGGTTGAAGAATAAAAAACTTGGTGAAATTTGGGTGATAGCCGAATTCTTCTTCTTTCCTCCTCTCTTCTCCTTTCTTATCCTCTCTTTTAATTAAAACAAAGTGGTTTAATGCCAAATAAAGGGGGTGCATAGCCATCAGGGGAAGAAGGGTCTAGAATTTGACTCTTCTTTGACCAAACATGGTGAATTTACCTTTTTGCCCTTAGTTTATGTGAAATTACCATTATACCCTCTAAACTTTCCTAAATTTGCAATTAAGCTCAAAATTTGAGAATGACCAAAAATTTTATTTTTATTTTGGTCCTCGGACTTTTTCAAATTATAAATAAGCCCCTTAAATTTATAAAATTACATATTGGTCCTCCAAGAATTAAAATATTACATTTAAGTCCCTTATGTACATCAACTTTGTAAATTAAGCTTTCTAAGTGTCTAATAAGTCTATAAATCATGTCTAATCACCTATAAGGCATTAGAACATGTTTAACTCGGCCATCATGGCTATATCAATCCAATGGAATCAATTTTACACACTTAGAAGCTTATATATCAGAATTCTTCAAGATTTCGTATACCGATGAACTCTAAGTTCATGTAAGGGCATATAACATTATATATAACTGGTATATATACCAAAATGATTCAAATACATTTTTGAACTCATATACAACCATGTATATGCCAATATACAATAGTATCTCCAAGTATAGACTAATACAAAAAGGGCTCAAAGAGTCCGGCGTTACAACTCCTCCCCCCCCCCCCCAAAAAAAAGAGTTCCGTTCTCGAAACTCCTAAGTCGAGGATACAAATAAATGGAGGTATTAACATCTCATAGCATCCTCAGGCTCCTATGTCATCTCCTCAACCCTGTCGTTGTTCCAACGAATTTTGACCATAGGAACTTCTTTTCTGTGTAACCTCTTTATCTGCCAATCCATAATCTAGACTGGTTTCACCTCACAACTCAGGTCTTCTCTCCGCTCCACTGGAGGTGTCTCTAAAACACGAGATGGGTCTGGTATATACTTTTAAGTACCGAGACATAGAATACATTATGGATCCTATACAAATCTGGTGGCAATTCCAACATATATGCCACAATCCTACGCGCTCCAGTTACGAAAAGGTCCCATATATTAAGGATTCCGCTTCCCTCAGCTCTAAAATCATATTATAACTTTCTGTGGTGATATCCGAAAGAAGACCATATCACCAAATGCAAACTCTAATGGTCGTCGCCTCTTATCTATATAACTCTTTTAATGATCCTGGGTGGCTTTCATTTTCTCACGAATGACTTTTACTTTCTGAGTGATAATTTTTATCCATTCGACTCGTTCGACTTTTGCTATACCAACCTTATCCTAACATAAATGTGTCCTGCACGTTCTCCCATAAATTGCTTCATATGGTGGCATACCAATACTTGTCTGATAACTATTGCTATAACCAAATTCCATCAAAGGCAAGTGTTAGTCCCAGCTTCCTTAGAACTCCATTACATATGCTCTAGCATGTGCTCCAGTGTCAGAATAGTCCTCTCCGACTGGATATCAGCCTAGGGGTGAAAAGCAGTACTAAACTTCAGTTTAGTCCCCAAAGATTCCTGAAATTTTGTCCAAAATCGAGAAGTGAATCTTGGATCCCTATCCAATATTATAGAAACCGGTACCCTGTGAAGCTTCACAATCTCATCAATATACAACTTTGCCAACTCTCCAATGAGTAGGTTGTGTGGATAGGAAAAAAATGGGTAGACTTCGTCAATCTATCCACTATAACCCAAATAGTGTCGAGACCCTTCAATGTATGAGGTAGTCCAACTACAAAGTCCATTATCACGTGCTCCCACTTCCATTTCAAAATAGGCAAAGACTGTAAAATACCCATTGGATTCTGATGCTTTGCCTTTATCTGTTAATAAGGGAAGTAATTGGCCACAAATTCTGCTATCTCTCTCTTCAACCCTAGCCATCAATAGTTCTCTCTAAGAGTTCGATACATCTTGGTGCTACCAGGATGCATAGCATATGCCAAACTGTAAGCTTCTTCCAAGATGGCTCGCTTAAGATCTTGGTTATCTGGTACACAGACTCTATTTTTGAAGACTAACAACCTGTCTTCTCTCAATCAGAACCCCTCATCCTCTTTGGAAGGTAATTTCTATCGAATGACCTTTAAATCAGGGCATTAACCTATGATCTCCTAATCTCATCAAATAGTGTTGGTATAACTTCAAACTATGCTAGCAGTGTTTCGTTATCCTCAGCCACTGAGAGTCTAACCCCCAAGGCTCCGTATACTCATCAAATGAGTTATATAAGGATTTTTCCTAACAGTCACTATCGAACAGGACTTATCAGTACATCAGCTACCACATTTGCTTTTCCCGGGTGATAGTCAATCACTAAGTCATAGTCCTTAATTAATTTCATCTATCTCCTTTATCTGAGGTTTAACTCCTTCTATGTCATTAAGTACTTCGGGCTCTTATGATCAGTATATACACGGCAAGTCTCCCCATAAACATAGTGTCTCTAAATCTTGAGTGCAAACACCACTTCTGCAAGCTCCAAATCATAAGTAGGATAATTTAATTCGTGCTTCGTTAACTATCTAGAAGCATATTCGATCACCTGCCGACCTGTATAAGTACACAGCCGAGTCCCTGATGACTGGCATCATAGTATACCTTATACTCAACTCCTTGGGTTGGTAAAGCAAGCACTGGCACGGAAGTCAATCACTTTTTCATTTCCTGAAAACTTGCCTTGCATTTTTCATCCCACTAAAAATTTACCCCTTTTGGGTAAGCCTCGATAAAAGGGCTATAAGTATTGAGAAGCCCTCAACAAATCTCCGATAATAACTAGCTAACCCTAGAAAGCTACAAAACTCTAACACATTCTTGGGCTGTTCCTACTCAAGTATAGCTTCCACCTTTTTTTTTAGTCCATATAAATAGCTTCTCCTGATCCCACATGCCCAAGAAATCCTTTTTCCTTTAACCAAAATTCACACTTTGAAAACTTCGCGTACATCTGTCTTTCGCGAATTATTTGCTGCACAATCCAAAGATGTCTAGCATCATCCTCCCTATCCTTAGAATAAATCAAAAGATCATCAATAAAGTCTATCCCAAACTGATCTAAATAAGGATGGAACACCTTATTCATGAGATCCATAAATGTTGCAAGTGCATTTGTCAATCCGAACGGCACCATCAAAAGCGGTCTTGTGCACATCACTTTCAGGAATCTTTAACTGATGGTACCCAGACCTCAGATCTATTTTTGAGAATACTGTAATTCCTCTCAACTAATCAAATAAGTCATCAATCCGGGGGAGTGGATATTTATTCCTAATGGTAACCCTATATAACTGTCGATAATTAACATATAAGTGGAGGGTCTTATCCTTCTTCTTGATAACTAATACTGGTGCTCCCCATGGTGAATGACTTGGTCTGATGAAGCCCTTGTCCAATAACTCTTGCAACTGAACCTTTAACTCTTTCAATTCAGTTAGTACCATGCGATACGATGGTAAAGATGTCGGTGTTATCCCCAGGACTAAGTCAATCGTAAAATCAAACCCCTAATCAGGTGGAAATCTAGGTAACTCCTCCAGAAAGACATTGGGGAACTCACATACAATACGAACATCTCCAAATTCAACCCTTTGTGTTGAAGTTTAAATCATATGTGTGAGGCATGCCTAGGATACCCTACAAATTAACCTCTTGCCTTGACCACCGATATCAAATAACTCGGGAACACCCGTCGCTCACTATTAAATTTAATCGGGACTCCACCCTGAGTGTCAAACTCCACCTCTTTCTTTAAACAATCAAATCTAATGTGGTGCCTCTCTAACCAGTCAATCCCTAATATTACCTCAAAATCCTAGAGATCGAGGGGAATAATATCTGCCTCTAACACAGCATCAACGACTTTTAACTCACTAGTCGTATATGCTTCATCACAAGCCTCTTGCTCTCTAAGAGAAGAGTGACTATAATGAGAGGGGGACCCAACAACGTTAGAACTTTGTTCCCCTAGCTCAGGCCGCAAAGGTCTAACCTTGCGACAACTTCCCCTTCCTCGTCCAACCATGCTATCACTATAAAATCAAAGAAAATGACATTGTTTAATAAAATAGATCAGACTAAGCCTAGTTTATCCGATGTCCCTTACACCCCAAGGAATGTCGACAAGTACTCTCAACAAGGTCAAAATCATCTAACCATTAAGGACATCAACTTAACAATCTGGGACTCAACTTCTCGACCAAAGACTACCGACACCCAGAAGGCTCATGAATCTTTTGAAAATAGTAATAACACTTTTCAAAACATAAAAACCTCTCTCTAATACCAATTTATTTGTCATCACCCGGAATCACATCGAGCCCATGACAATCGCCGCATACTGAGCTAAGAATACTCACAGTACCCTTAACTCGACTATGCAAGGCTAACTGAATATCTTTAAAAACAACATGTGGACAGCACAAAAAAGTTCACACATAATTCATTCACAAACCATAAGATAGTCAATAGTTAATTTACAAAAATTTTTAAAGCATATTAACATAATCATGAGCCACTATAGGGCTCAGCGTCCTCACTGACATACCAGTTCAGGTACTGGCTTTGATATTATTGTAACTGCCCTTAACCACCTACCCACAGATATTGTCTGCTTTGGGCCTTGAACCAGCTAAGCCCTCACGGTTTTACTCTTCCCATACCCAGAAAAATGTGTATATAAGGGAGAGGTATCCATACCCTTATAAGGCATACTTCGTTCCCCTCTCCAACTGATATGGGATCTCACATTCCACCCCTTTTAGGGCTCAGCGTCCTCGCTGACATACCAGTTCGGGTACTAGCTCTGATACCATATTAAATAACACGTCTGTAAGGGAGTGGTATCCATAACCTTATAAGGCATACTTCGTTCCCCTCTCCAACTGATATGGGATCTTACAACTTTACCAGCTACTTCCCCGATTCTTCACTCTACTCCCTCATCCCCTGCTTAACCTTTTGCAGCCCACTCCTCTTCTCCAGCCCTCTCTACAACTAATCCTTCCTCAACCTCTGCCATTCCTCCTAAACCTTCTGCCACATTTGTCAGTGAATTTCAACATCTTAAAGGGGGTAGAAAGACCTAGAAACAGGATGTAGGTGATAGTTCTGATTCTTCTTTGATTTATAGTCCACCTATTCAGATTGAAGGGAAGCTAATGGTAGCTCCTAGTCTAGATATTCTATAAGGTGTTAGGACATAGGAAGTTGCTCTTATTGGTTTTTTTGTATAAAAGGCCTACTTTTCCAGTGATACAAGCATGGACACAGAGAAATTGGAAAGGGAGAGGGCTAATGGAAGTTATGCTAACTAAGGAGGATAATAGGTAATTGATAAAGGTCCTTGGCACAACGATCAACTTCATTAATTTCTTCAAAATTGGCAACCAAGTATGTAATTAGAAAAATTAGATTGAAAAATGTTCCTCTATAAGTGAATATCCACAATATTCCTTTGGAATATTGGACAACTAAGGGTCTAAGTATACTAGCTAGTTACTTGGGAAAACCAATCTGTATGGACAAAAACACTGCATTGAGGAACAGGGTTGGTTTTGCACAGTTATATGTGAGTATGGATATTTCTAAGGAAATGAAAGACAACATCCCTATCCTAAGGTTGGAAACTGAACATTCTCTTAGAAAGGATAAAATTATGGTTACATACCAATGGAAACCTTCTCTAAAAGCACAAAAAAAAGAATGGAAACCTACGGCGAGAGTTTTCACTAAAGAAGACTATTGGGAGGTGATGGGTATGGAAAAGATTAATTCAAAAGATAACAAAGATTAGGAGGAAGCAGAACAAGTTTCTGATAATAATGAAACGGTTCAGGTTGATAAGGATTCACCTAAAATGGGGAGAGTATTTAAAAAGGAAACAGTATAGATTCAACTCAACAAGGAGGACTTCTTCAGAATCCATCGAGTGACTTAAATAAGTCACTAAGGAATATAAGGGAGAATGAAATTGAAATTAGTGAAATTAATCCAAGCGAGAGAGTCCATGATATCTAACATAATGAGCAAAACCAAGTTAAACTATAGAGTGGAGTTACTCAAGAGGAACAATTCAAACAGGTTGTCTCTAAAAAAAGTAGCAAAAGTAGTAGGAAGGGCTCCAAAGGGAAAAGTAATCTCTTATGTCCCTAATTGTTTGGAATGTAAGAGGAATAAGCAACCCTTCTAAGATTAACATGGTAAGGGATTTTGTTCTAAAGGAAAAGCTATTCTTATTTTGTCTAGTGGAAACTAAAATTAGAGGCGCAAATCTAAATAAACTAAGTTATTTGGGTAGCAAATGGTAGTTTCTCACAAAACACCAATGTCATGCCTATGGAAGGATTATTATTGTTTATGATGGTGATTTCTTGGAAGTGAAGGTTTTGGAAACCAGTCAGCAACTTATCCACACAAAACTTACCTTCAAAATGGAAAACTTTTGTGCTTTAGCAACTTTTATCTATGGTTTTAACACAGTGTTTCAGAGAAATGAGCTTTGGAATTCTGTTCGAAGACTCAAGGCATCAATTGGTGTTCCATGGTTACGTAGTGAGGATTTGAACACCACGCTTTTCAAATCATAGGCAGAAGGCAACTGTAACCACCTTAACTACACTTTTGATATGTTCGATTGTATGCAAAAGGTGGAACTAACATATTTAAAATCTGAAGGTTATAGGTTTACTTGGTTCAATAAATAAAGCTCTATTTGGCACATCAAGAAAATGTTGGATAGGGCTATGGTTAATGTGGAATAGTTAAATACTTTCTCAGGAAGCAGAGCCAAATTCCTAAGCCTAGGAATTTCCGATCATACCCCTATAAAGGTTGATAACTTGTTTACAACTACCAAAATCCATCATCCATTCAAATTCAACAATTATCTGGTTATTATGGAGGCCTTTTAAGAAGCAATTATGAATGGTTTGGAGCATGAGATCTATGGTTCTAAGCAGTACATTTGCTTGCATAAGCTCAAGGCTATTAAATAGGAATTGAAAATTTAAAGAGAGATTAGAACTCCTCAAAGGAGATAGATACAACTAGAAACAAGCTTTCAATAATTCAAAAATATTTGGTAGCTAACTCCATGGATTGTACTCTAACTATAGCTGAAAAGGAAGCCCTTAAGACCTATTTGCAAATGGTGGATAATCAATGTTCATTATTAAATCAGAGAGCCAGAATTAATTGGATTAAGGCTAGGGACAAATGCACCTAAGTTCTTCTTCAATTCAGTGTTAGCTAGAAGGAATGTAAACAGAATCACTTCCACAAAGATCGACGCTAGTGAGATAGTATTTGTACAAGATGGAATTGCAAAGGAAGCCATGAATTTTTACAAAAAGCTCCTAGGTTCAGATGGTTCCTTAGTAAGAATTGGAGTAGACCTTAGGCTTTTTGTTACAACTAAGATCCCTGAATATGAGGCTTCTTTATTAATTAGACCAGTTATGGATCAGGAAATAGAAAAGGTGATTTTTAATATGAATAGCTCTAAAGCTCTGGGACCAGATGGATTGAATGGGGATTTTATCAAAAAACTTGGAGTAGATTGGGGGGATACTTACAGAGTGAATTATATGGTGCCTTGCTTAAGGAGATCAACAAGAATTATATGGTGCCTTGCTTAAGGAGATCAACAAGACCTTTCTTTGTTTGGTCCCTAAGAATTCCAACTCGTCCATATAGAGTGAATTCAGACCTATATCTTGTACTAATTTCCTCTATAAGATCATCGCTAAGATTTTGGTAAATAGGCTGAACAAGGTTCTACACTCTCTCATCAGTGAAAATCAAGGTGCTTTTATGAGTACCAGGGATATTGGGGATAATATTCTTTTAGTGCAGGATTTTTTAAAAGGGTATAATCACAACATAAGTCCTGATAAATGTACTATTAAGGTGGTTCTACAAAAAGCTTCTGATAGTGTGAACTGAAGGTTTCTGCTACAAACTATGGAGGTTATGAACTTTCCCTATGGGATTATAAAGTGGATTTAAGAATGCATCATTACCGCCTCCTATGGAATTTTGATTAATGGAAACCCCATATAGATGTTTGAAGGCAAAAAAGGACTTAGGAAAGGGGATTCTCTTTCTCCTTACCTATTCCTAATTTGCACGGAGGTTTTTACCCCAATGCTAAAGCACAACACTTCTAATGACCCCAGATTCAGATACCATTCCAAATGTAAGAATCTTTCTCTAACTAGCTTATATTTTGCAGATGATCTTATTCTTCTAAGCAAGGATAACGTTCACTTATTCTCCCTACTGATGAGTACCCTCAACACTTTTAAAGAGATGTCTAGACAGTTATTTCATACACTTCAAAAGTGCTACTCACCTTTCAGATTCCTTATCACTAGTTACAGGTATAGAAATCAAATATCCTCCTTGTCTATATTTAGGCATTCCTATCTCATCCAGAAGGCTAAGATATTATGAATGTATCCCTTTAATAGAAAAAAATTCAGAAAAGATTAGGGTCTTAGACTAATAGCTGTTTTATAGAGGGAAACTTCAGCTTCTAAAGTCGATAATTATGTCAATGCAAACTTACTGGTATTCTTACTTATTCCTCTCCAAAGGACTTATTAAAACTGTTGAAAAGCTAATGAAGCAATTTCTATGGGGGGAAAGGAAATGGTGAGAAAGGAATTACAAAAGTAAGTTGGAAGCATATCTGTCAACTGAGGGAGGCAGGTGGGTTAGGTTTGGAGTCAATTAGCAAGAGAAACAGCTCACTTATAACCAAGAGAATTTGGAGAATCTTAAGTGATAAAGAATCTTTGTGTATCAAATGGATTCACATCTATATATTAAAAGGTGAGGGTCTTTTGGCTCTAAAAATCAAAGACAGATACTCTTAGTTCTTCAACCAAATTTTTAGATTAAGGGAAGAAGTTCAGCAATATATAAACTTGTCAAATCGAGAAAAGGAAAGAATTTCTTTATGTTATGATAACTGAACAGGTTAAGCGGCTTTAATTCATAATCAGCTGGCAAGATCTTTATTAGAGAGGTTCCCTAAAAGAGCTAAGCTCTATGAAATAATTAAAAATGAAAATTGGTTGCTATCCTTAGAGGAAATTAGATGTTTTCCCATTCCACAATATAAAAGCCTCAGGGAGAATGACATATACTTATAGGATGGGATTCCTATTTCATAGATTACTATAAGGGAAGCTAAAAAGTTGAGGGATGGGCAATTACAAGAGTAGGACGGTATTCCCTGATTTAAAGCAAGGTTATTAGACCAAATGCTAGTTTTCTCCTTTAGTTAGCTATGTTGAACAAACTCAGCACTTTGGATAGGCTGAAATTCTTATCCTCTTCTAAGATTTGTATTCTTTGTAACCTAGAGGATGAAACTAGGGATCACCTCTTCTTCAAGTGTGTTTTCTCTAAGGAGGTTTAGGCTAAAATCTCTATTCTATGTGGTCCTCGTTTTAATTATTGCAGACTCATGAATATATTACTGGAGATACCTCATCTTTATATCTCTAAAATTGATAGGGATATTTTTATGGTCACTGTATCTGCATGTATTCAAGTAGTTTGGAATGAGAGGAATAATATGAGGTTTAAAAAGAGATCTAACTCTCTACTCTCTCTTATAAAACTCTTTATTGTTAACATTAGGGAACAACTGATTACAAATCAGCTGGACCAATATTATAGTAGAGGAATGTCTATCTCATAGAGAATATATTCCTTGAAGTCTATTCCTACATCATGATTCTTAATAAAGTGTTCATACAAGCTGGATTACTGAAAAGAAGAAAGTTCTCATGCATAATTTTTTTCTAGATTCAATCAGATTCTTCACCTACTTATGAAAGAAGGAGACTTTTGAAGAAAAGGAAGAACAGAAATACAGGAAGATTCAAACTCATCTGAAGGAAACAGAATGGACTCAGATCTGATTCCTCTCCAACTGAGTCTTGTATGAAGGTTTGCTGCAGTCCCTTCAATTCCCTTATATTAAAATTAAGTTCGTTATTCTATGGAGTTTCACAGAATCATAAAAGCTGAAGTCTTGTTGTTTCAAGTTGAGTACGCATACCTGAGATGAGATCTCCTTTTGTGCAGAGAAACAAATAGTAGAAACCATAGTGTTGCCATTATAGAGTTATGCCTCTAGAGTGTCTTCTTCCTCCTTCCCAAATCGAGAAAGTGTATGAAGCTTCGAGAAAGAAGAGAGTTGTTATACCTAATCGCTAAATGTCATTACACATTTCATGTTGATTACACATACTTGAGATGGGATCTCTCTTTATACAAAGAAACGAGTAGTAGATACTTAGTTTCATCATTGCAAAGCCGAGCTTCCAGAGAGTCATCTTCCTTCTTCCCAAATCGAGTAATGTTCTGAAGCTTCGAGAAAGAAGGGAGTCGTTACACCCTAATTGCCAAAAGTTTTCACACATTTTCCCCTTTTAGTTTTTCTTAAACGTTGCCTTTTGTCTCAAATAGTGTGTTTAGTGTTCCTAATTGTTTTATTTCATTTGGGAGAAGCCCTCTCCAAAGACGTATACTTCTATTTTTTCTTTAATTAATTTTTTAGCTCAAAAAAAATACTTTGTCACCTAAGAGACATTATTCCATATATAACCCTCAAGATCTATCCTCTCCTTGAACTTGGATGAGATATTTCTTGAGCATGCTCCAGAAGGAACTAACTTAATATATAAGTTATTTTAGATCATTTTCAAATTAAAACCTATAACTTTAGTATAAATCTATGGTGTTATCATGTATTACAAAATTTTTTGAATTTTACTTACATATTATTGACAATTTTTATGTAAATTCTTCCATCAACTCCCTTAGCTCTAGGCTGGAGGTCACTTCCTTTATCCACGACGTTTACCCCTGATATCTCTATCAGTCTAGAGGTGGTGGATGATATAGTAGGGCTATTGGGTGGTGTAGTAGTAGGTATAGAAGGTGATCCCTCATCTAGATATGCAATAGTGGGATGTACAACATGTGGTTCTGTAATATCTGCAGAATGTGATGTTTCACCTGGAAATGCACTGGTTTCTCCAAATCATGGTAACCTAAACAGTAGCTGCATCATATCCTGTTTTCTCTTTGGTGACATATTCTTAACTTGAAATTCATATTTTATTGAATATTCCAATTTTAGAACAATATAAATTCAATATATTGCTAATGCAATAATAGATTTATTTATATAATATTATATTACAAATACAAATTAATTGTTATCAGTACTTAATTATAAATCAAATTTATTATCATCTTCTTCTTTTGAAGAATTAAAATCAAACTCAGGCTCCTCTTCAAATCTCTCACCCTCCTTATCCTCTCCAGATGAAATTTCAACATATTGATTATTTAGATCGTTCAAAGGTTCATTCTCATCATATGTTATACATGCATTTAGTTCATAACCATTTTCTTGAAATGCTTCACTTTCAATTCTCAACAAACTTAGGATTAATGAAACCATCGGGTGTTAATCGTCTATACATCTAAGATCTATCAACATTACTCATTTCTACAAAATTGTTATTTGAAAAAGTGATTTCATACTTAGTATCCTTCATTTCCCCTATCTTTATTGAACATTCCCTAACTTTTTACAAGCCTATAACCATTTCCCTCCAAATTGAAGCCAACCTATCCCACCATATGAGTTCATAATTAGAAAACTCAACATATGTGATTATCAGTCAAATAAAACATATAATAACCAATGTCCTATATGAAGTGACATTCAGAAGTAAAAAAAATGTCCTATAAGAAGTGACATTCAGAAGTTTTAAAAAAGGCACCTACATATATTAAATCCAACACTAAATCGAGTAATCATATTAAAGTTCAAGTATTTATGTTTAAATTAATCACCAACAAGTTCATTTCCAAAGTTTGATTTTAAACAAGCACTATGGTACGTGGCATTGTTACACCATATGAATCGAGTAAGCAAGTTCTCGTTGTTACTCCTAAGCTCATGGAATTTTTCACCTATAAGCCTCATAGGAGCTGCATCACAAGTTTTCAGCTTATATACCATCTTAAGGGTTTATTATGCAAAGAATTGTCATGTCAATTATACATGAATTTCTTATGTTGTTGAATTCATCACAATGAAGTTCAAGTCTTTATGTTTTAATTAATCAACTCTAAGTTCATTTCCAAAGTTTTATTTTAAACAAACACTATGGTATGTGTCATCATTACACTATATGGATCAAGAAAGCAAGTTCTTGCTGTGACTCCTAGGCATGTGGAAATTTTCACTGATAAGACTCACGGGAGCTGCATTACGGATTTGTAGCCTATATACTATCCTAGGGATTTATTATGCAAAGAATTGTCATGTCAATTATACGTGAATTTCTTACGTTAATACTAAGTTTGAATTCATCACATTGAAGTTTAAGTCTTTACGTTTGAATTCATCACCTAAAAGTTCATTTTTAAAGTTTGATTTTAAACAAGCACTATAGTACGTGGCATTGTTACACCATATGAATCGAGAAAGTAAATTCTAGTCCTGACTCCTAGGCTCGGGGAATTTTTCACCGATAAGCCTTATCGGAGCTGCATCATGGTTTTCCATCCTATATATCATCTTAAGGGTTTATTATGCAAAGAATTGTCATGTCAATTATATGTGAATTTCTTATGTTACACTAAGTTTGAATTCATCACATTGAAGTTCAAGTCTTTATGTTTGAATTAATCAACTACAAGTTCATTTCCAAAGTTTGATTCAAATAAGTACTATGGTACGTGGCATTGTTACACCATATGAATCAAGAAAGCAAGTTCTCACTATGACTCTTAGGCTCGTGGAATTTTTCACCTATAAATCTCATGGAAGCTGCATCACAGGTTTCCAACCTATATACCATCATAGGGATTTATTATGCAAAGAATTCTCATGTCAATTATACATGAATTTCTTATGTTAATACTAAGTTTGAATTCATCATATTGAAGTTCATGTTTTTATGTTTGAATTAATCACCCACAAGTTCATTTCCAAAGTTTGATTTTAAACAAGCAATATGGTACATGGCATTGTTACACTATTTGAATCGAGAAAGCAAGTTCTCATTGTGACTCTTAGTCTCATGGAATTTTTCACTGATAAGCCTCATGGGAGCTGCATCACAGGTTTCCAAGCTATATACCATCCTAGGGGTTTATTATATAAACTCATTCGACATGTAGTAAATACTTATGTAATTCATACATCTAGCCATAACTCATTTTAATAATATTCCAAACGACAACATGCAAAACCAAGATAACCATTCTATAGAACAATATACATTTGTATAATCTATTAAAGTAGAACATAAAATATGAATAGAAGTTGGAAGACTTACCTGCACAAATGAACAATCAGATACAACGGATGATAAATAGCAAAGATCTAAATAAAATAACGATAACTCATTATAAGTTGACATAATAAGTTCTAATTCAAACAAACAACGAAATTGGACTAAAAAGACCATTTCATTTTCTATTAAATAGATTGAAGAAAGTACATGACACTTTTCTAATTATATTTTTGTAAGAGTTAATTACACCAAGATAACCACAATTAGGTAATGTTGTGTTTAGATCGACTCTATATTTTAACTCATCAATAATTGTTAGAGGTAAAGTCGCAAAGAAAAACACAAAATCGATCACATTATAAATTTCTTAGTTGAATGACTTACCTTAATAGACGGACAATCACAAACTACAAAGAAGACAGATGAGGTTGGACAATTATCCACACTATTCAACATAGAACATGGCCTGCAAGAAAGACAATAAACAATTAGCTAGTTTCTTATAGTTTTGAATTGTATTATAAAGAATTGTATTATTGGCAATAGCATTATACAATAAAAGAATTGTATTATAAAAGAATATAGGCATAGCCTTATACAAGTTCAATCAAGAGATCAAACAGGCAATAAATATTACTGAATTTCTAATATATTCAAATGAAGTTAGGGAATATACCGCAAGAATATAAGTTAAGCTACAAAAAAATAAGGGTTTAAAAAACAATTTTTCAGTTTAAAGGAGCATAGGATTTTTCTGTCCCTAATTGGGTAATTTCTGGAGGCATCAAATGCCTATAGAATGTATTCCTACTATTTTGTAAAATGACAATGTTGCGAGGGTCTTTATACGATGCATTTTAAGAGGCTTTTTTGTTTTATTTTCTTAAAGGAGAGTTTATTCTTAACTCTCTTGATGCATGTATCTAAACGTTATGCTATGTACTTCTATCTCAGTCGTTAATGACACCTTTTAATTTAAAAAAAGCTTTAAAAGTAGGTTTAAGAGTTTGTATATGACTTGTCACCTCTACCATGTTTACTATTAAATGTATTATTTCCCAATTTCTCTGATTGGACTGTATCATGACCTACAAAAACCTACGAAACTCCTAATAATTTTTACACCTACCAAAAATGACATAAACACTTATCACAACATATTCCTTCTTAGTGACATAAAGGTGATTCACAAGTTGGCTATTGGCAGAGGTCCAAGTGTTTTAATTTAAGTTATACGAAAATAAAAACTAAAAATAACATGGAAATGTTAATTATATATATACGAAAGGAACTGGGAGAACATAAAGTGTGCTATATATCAGAGGTGCAATTTAATTTTATTTTATATATAATTAATAATTCTTACTCTTAAAAGATTTTCTTAAAGATATGTTAATATTTATTAAATATAAATTTAATAACTTAAATTTAGAATATTCAAATTAGATCATATTTTTAAAAATAAATAAGAAATGGATATGTAATTTAAATTTTGTGAGAATATTTTTAATATGAAAATAATTTTATGTTTTGAAACTTTCCAAAATCTCTGATTTTAAGGCTTAAAGGTTTTGTGCATTATAGCTAAAAAAATTTAATAAACATAATGCATATTGTATTTTTTGTGAATGTTTCAAAAAAATAATATAACATCAAGTAATCACTGGTTATTTATGAGATAAACTTATAATTAATCTATCATTACTAATAAATAAAAGAAAATAAGAAAGTAAATTGGAAATGGGAAATGGGAAATGTGGTAAAATAAGATAACGGTCAGTTTTTGTCCATATTGCTAAAGGGCATATCACATATTTCAGTAACATGGATTAAAAAATAAAAGAAAACTTTATAACTAGCTGACAAGAAATTTTCCAACTTTCACGTGAGTGGATGGATATAGTAGCAACAAGAAGAGTTTATAACAATTATGGGCACACAAAACCCATACTATTGCAATTACTCGGAACATTTTCCACTAAAATAGATAATAAGGTTTCAAATAACGAGTTTAAGAATCTCTTTTTTCTTAGGGTGCTTTTCTTTGTTTATTAACCCCATAGAATTATTTTCAACACTCCCTTCTTTTTTGGCTTTGCAATTTAGGAATCTAGTCATCTTTTGTAAGATACAAGGTTTGTCCACAGGTAAAATGTATGATGAAATGACATCTACTCGAAAGTAGGTTCATGTATACTTCGAAACTAAAGTTTTCTAATTGAATTTAAGTGTAAATAAGTAAGCTAATTGTATATTTAAGTAATGATTGATTGATAAATTCGTTTAATCCAATAGAAAACATATAAAATCATATTTCAGTATTAGCATTCAATAAGTTTATCGCAAGGCTTTTGCTTGCAAAAGTTGTAGCATAATATTAGTACTTGTAAGAGTTGGTTTGGAGGTAATTCATATCAAGTATCATCTCTTATATACAACTTGTTTGTCGTCAATTATTAGTTGTATCTTAACGTTTACTAATATGATTCAACATGTTATTCATTATAAACAAGTTGGCAACTTGCTACTTATTTAAAGTATGTATCAAAAGCACAATAGCACGTTGCTTATTGCTACTATATAGCTTGCTTTTATTTCAACTTTTAAATGTCAAAGTAGTTTAATGACAACTCTAGGTATATTAATTAATAAATCCAGGCAATGTATATAATATAAATTCATACAATAACAAGAACTATCTCCATTTATTCAACACAAGGATATGAAGAGGGGATATGCCATATTTAATTCAATAATATCCAAAAAAGAGGTTAATTATACTATGGTATGACACCTAGCTAAAATTAATAATTGCAAAACTTATGTCCTTTGTTTTGTCAATGAAGACATGTTTTGGGATGGGGGCTTATGAAAGTAGATTAGAGAGGCTAGTCCATAAATTTACACTATATTTATATACACGTATTCTACTTCTTTGTTAAGAGAGAGAGAGAAAAAGAAGATGAAAACATAAAAAAGGAAGTTTATGTAAGCTGGACACACCTAGGTAAACCAAATTCATAATAGACATTTCATCAAACAATTCATAGGCAAACTGAATTCATCTTTAACTGATAACAAAACCACTGTATTTTTCCATTATTCACCAACATAAACACATTCAAACATAAAATGAACCAACCACAGTTCAAAAAATGCAAAATACCTCTTTCATACATCAGCAAAACCGACGTTCGTATAATCATTTAACAACAAAATTTCTTGCAAAAAAAATAAAACTGAGAGCAAAGCATGGACGACAAAGCTCGACTTAAATGAAGACGTTGGATAATGGATGAGGGCAAACCATTGACAATGGACGATGGAAGATAGAAGACAGATGGTCATAAAGAAGAAAACGATGAAAAAAATGTCTCAGGGGAGGGAGAGAGAGGGGGCGTCCGATAGGTTTTAGTTAAAACTAAAACGACATAGTTTGGTGAAGCAAACTATTTCATTTTCTTTTAAATAAAAACTTTGAAGTTGAAGACCCAAACGACGACATTTAACTTTAAATTTTACCGATAGAATGATAATTATTTCGGTACACCTCTATGTTTATTTTTGCCGCCAACCATTGCTGCCTATTTTTATGATGGTCTTCACTATTCTATCGCTTTATTCCGTTGGCAAAATTACAGTGATAATTTCCCTCCACCTTTACCGACGAATATTTTGTCCCTCACAAAATACCATTTTTTGACAATTTTACCAATAGAAAGTCAATTTCCATCGCTAATATACTACAGTATTTTTTTCGTTGGTAATTTTTCCTCAATAATTTGTAATTTTCTTATAGTGAAAGTATTTAATTAATTATAGTCTTAACATTCTTCACCACTCATATAATATTAAAGGTATAAATATCAAAATGCAAATGTAACTAACATTCTAGTAAACATAAGAGAAAATATAGTATAAAATAATTATAAGTTAATAAGTATAAGAATGATAAAGGAAACAATTTATTAAAATAGTTTGATTCTAAATTGTTATTTTTATTTTCAAAAAATAAAAATTTGATTATAAAAATTACAAATTTGTATTTTCATGAATTATGACAATCAATTTACAAAATAGAAAACAAGTTTTCTATCATTCTTATAACTTCTTATCTTTAGATCTTTTTGTTTGTTTTGTCTCTCTCAAATCTTCCTTTCACATTTGGTGTAGGTAAATTTTTTTCTCTTCTTTTTTATATTTTATGATTTTATTCAATTTGGAGTGTTTTCAATCTTTAAGGGTTGAGATTGAGACAATCTTAATAAAGGATGGCGAATCCATTTTAGAGTACTTCATAAGAATCATAAGAGTGGAGAATCAAATAAAGAGGCTTAGTTAAACATGCAAGATATTTAAGTTGTGGAGAAGGTTTTATGATCTTTTAATTTGAAATTTAATTATATGGCAGTGGTTAATGAAGAATCCAAAGATGTGAGCAAAATATCCATAAATGAGCTAAATAGATCTGTAATAGATCATAAAGAAAGGATGAATCCTAACAAGAAGGATTTACTAGCAAAACAATCATTACTAACAAAGTTATCTTGAAGTCCAAAAACAATTACATAGGGCAAAATGGAAAAAGACAATTTGTACGTGGTTATGGAATAGGTCATGGATATCAACGTAGCGTATGATTACTGTCTTCGTCGGTGGAGACAGATAACAAAACACAAAAATCTTGTGCCTAGCAGTGTTTGGTTGCTGACACTGCTTATTTTTGTTCCGATTATGGATCACAAGAACACAAATTTTTTGTTCCTTCCAAAACCGTGGGACAAGATTTCTTGTCCCTGTCACAGAAACAAAACATTTTAAAATTAGACAAAAATACCCCCTCCCTATGACACCACATCATCTAAACCTAACCTAATCAATCTTCTCTCTCACACGTCTCTGGCACATCTCTCTTCTTCGCAAGTCTCTCTCGCTTCTCTCTTCGGTGTATTCGGTATATTGCAGTTGCAAGTAAGTTTTGATGTTTTCTTTTTTGAAGCAATCTTTCTTCCTTACCGTGAATGGAGGTTTTTGTTTGTTGTATTATGGAATATGGAGGTTTTTGTTTGTTGTTGTTGGTTAGGTTGTGATTCTTATACAAAAAAAAAGAAAAACCCATATGTCTACTGTATGATTTAGGCATTATATGGGTATCCCACTAGAGCAGGGTGTTGCTCGTAAAAATACATACATGTTCTGTTTACTCAATCAATTAGAATTTAGTTAAATGTGTGTGTGCTAAATAGTTGATTCTGTTTTCATGTTTACATGTTTCACGCTCGTTTAGTATCTGGAATTTGAGCTTTAGCTCTTCAACAAAAAAAAAATTCTAAGGGAGTGATTTCTGTTTTCTAATCTAGAACAAAGAAAAAAGTAGGACGATGAAAAGATAATTGGTTCGCATTTAGTTTTGAGGTTTGGTTTTGTTAAAGATTAAATTGAAATTTTTATTAGATATATGATCCTAACATGAATTTAATAGGAACCGAAATCATGAATTGTGACTGCAAGATGATTATAGATGTAACTAGCTTAGTCAGATTCTTGTTGGATTTCATTGAAGATAGACATCCTATTCCTTGAGCTTAAACTTATTGTCTCTATATAAATCCACATATTTGGGCAATTGCATTGTTCCTTCCAGATAGTCAAAGCATTTATCAGGTTAAGATGTTATTTTCTTCAGACCATTTATTAGGTTGTTTGTATTCAGCAAATTATTCAACTAGGGGTTTTGACCATTTCTAACTAATCAATGTCTTGGAGAATGCCTGGTAATGTCTAAGAAATTATCATCCTTGGAGATTAAGAAAAGTTAGTAACTGGAGAATATGTCCAAAACCGTAAGATGCAAAAGAAACGATAGAGAAGAATGATTAATGAATGAACAATAGAACAGAAAAAAGAACAAGAAAGAATAGTAGGGACTAGGGACATATGATTTGAAAAGGAGGAACTTGATCCATGTTGAGCACATTTTACCCCAGTTCAAGACATTGTCCATTGATAAAGTGTAGACTATGGAAAGATGGAGATCTTATTCTCCCAAAAAGATTACAACTTTACGTGGATTTAGTAATTCAATTACCTGATGAGTAGGATTTTGGTTGAAAAACATTCAACAGTTGATTTGCTAAATATAGTCCTATTTATAGTCCTATTCAGCAGTTAGGTTTTCATTTTATTGTTAATTGATTTCATCAATTAAAGACTATATACAAGGGAAAAGGCAATCTGTTTATGATCACTAGTTATATAAAGGAGTTTAGGTATAATCAATATATTTATCATCACTGTGATAAGGATGCAATTATAACAGTAAGAACATTTCTACATCGTTAATTTACAATTAAGAATCTAGGATATGCATGATACTTTGTTTTTGTTTTAAAGATTATTGGATTTGAATAAGGTATACATGAAAATCAATGAAAATATATTTCAGTATTTTCTAAGTTTATCTTCTAACTGTAAATCATCTAAGTGATCAGTTTATTTTCATGTTAATTAGGATAGTTATTATTTTATTATACGACAATCCTTAACTAGTTTGTGTCATTTTTGGTAAAGCTAATGTGAGTTGTGACTTGGAAAACCAAAAGGCAACAAACTATATATTATACATGTAAATACTGAAGTAGAATATCGATGAAAGGCAATTATGTATGTAAATTACAACAGCTTATATACTTAGATTAAGATATGAAATAGATATTAATCTCTCTTCTTTTGCATTTGGATAATCAAATATAATAAATGCATTGATATTTAGTTTAAAAACATAAAGATGAAACATATTTTTCTCAGTCATTTTAATTGAGTAAAGTAGGTTCATGTTCCTTTTGCAAAAGCTTTGACACTCATCATTATAAAAAAAAAAAAGTATAGTGCCCTTTCTTCATTAATTAACAATTTCTAAACTAGACCAAGAACATATATAATATCATGTATAATTTATAACCTGATTGAAAAAGTATGATAACTGTACCCAAACTACATACTTGAACTTGTTCATCATTTTGTCTGAACATATTCATCAATCTCCACAAAAAATATTTTATTTACTGTCTTATGATTGCTACACCTACTATCAAAGTACCAAATCTCCTCAGACACATTGACACCATTAGCTAAATAGGAGAGAAACAAATTTTCTTGTACTATATCTTACTTTTCTTTACTAAAATTAGCTTGCCTTTTAGTTTTGCCAATAGTATTTAGCTATATGCCATATTTATTGCATGCATAACAATAAATTCGAATTATCTTTTGAAATTTGTTTCCTTTAAGAGAAATTTTATTCCTTGTGAATAGCAAGAACATAAATCTAAGTAAGCATTATTACCTTAAGAACTATTTATTTGTTGATTGTTTTTACTTTTGCCTGTCCCTCTACCACCAGAAGTGTCACCTTGTCCGCTGTCATATTTTCTTTTTCATTTGAGTATGTGTTAAGAGTTAATGTTTTATTTTTTTTTATACTCCAATGTCCTACAAATTGCCAAATAAAAAAATTAATGAAGCTGTTAATTATCAGACAATTTCTTTAAAAGATCTTGCCAAGACTATTCTATCTGAAGGGGGCTGTCAAACTTGCTGGTAAATTCTTTTTATGGAATTTTTGTATTTTCTGTTTTTTGTATTTTCTATTTTGATTTTTTAATTAGTTTTGTATTTGTGTTTTTGTTTTGTATAATTTTTATTTTGGATTATTTCTTGTTTTATTAATTTTTATTCAATTTTTTCAGGTTGAAGGTGACATTACTCTCTTTTTGCATCTGTTGTCATTGAAGCTGAGGTACTTCAATTAATCCCTCTTCTGTTTTGTAAATTAATGATGTTGTATGCTTGATGGGTTGAAATTGTTAAAAGTACTATTTTTTACTCTAACATGCAATTAGATGCCTGCTTTACTAAATATGTTGGTGCAGACTTAGTGTGTTTTATGTTTTTTATTATTATATCATTTACCTATTGTTCCTTGGAAACAATAACAATAATCAGTTGTTTTGTTTGCTGGTTTTTTTCTTGCTGTTTTTACTAATGAAATTTTAACTGTTGTTTATTCCTGTATTGTTAGTTATGGCTTGTTTATGATCATTATATTTTTTTTATCTTTGCAGACAATTTTTATTTACAAAAATGGATCATAATGCTATGTTTAAGTGTCTGACTTTGTTTGAGCTTTGGAATGGGGAATTGGATTTTATGAGAATGGTCATGTTGCTA
>JAOQMS010071615.1:0-22994 GCA_027563885.1 Erythroxylum longipes
CATGCATTTCCTAAGCTTTTTGAACCCAAACCCTTTCAAAAATTCAAACTTTCGGGTCAATTTTCCACTATCATTATAATCAAGGAAATGAATAAATTTAATAACAATTCCCTTAGAAACATGTTCCTTATTGTCTTAAGTTTCTAATGACACCAAAATCATTCAATTTGGTTCAGTGCTCTAAAAGTTATGCCCTAATCATTTTTGGTTTGTTCCAATACTAACATAACATTCTATATTCGAATTCCCTTTAAAAATTTAGATCCTTATAGGCTGAATTTAAACTTTATTTCTTCACAAAACTCGTATCCCTATGTCTTTAGTTTACTCCAAATCAAAAATCACCTCATTTGGACAATTACACAAAAATTTATGCCTAAAACACCAAAACATGTCTATTCAGAAAAATGGATTTCGCCGCGGAGAAGTTGTTTAAGTTCGCCGTGGCGAACTTTTCCAGAAACTCATTCCGAAGACATTTTTTGACATTCTTCATCTATATACTCCCCATATTAACCTTAAACCACCTCTTATACTTCATTTCCAAGCTCATTTCAACACAATATCATTCTTAAATACATCATAATCTATCTTTGATCATTGACCCTAAATGATTAAAACATTTTCATATACCATTCATCAACAACTTCCTACACACATCCATCTTCATTTTCACTTCTAACTATCACTAAACATGGTTAATCTAACAATCAAGAAGGGTTAATGTTTATACTTACTTGTTTTAGCCTCAAAGTCTTCAAGATCCCCAAAACCTAGCTTGATTTTCTCCTTTTCTTCCTTCCTTCTCACACCCACGTTACTTCTCCTCTTCTTCATAAGCCAAAAATTTCCTTCTTCTAATTTATGCTCTTAATGGTTATAAGATATCCATTTTGCCCTTCCATTAACCCTTAAAGCCTTTTTAACCTTAAGTGACTTGCTAATTTTTCCTTTTAGGTTATACACTCTTACAACTTTAATACTTTAATTCCATCAATTTACCCATGTCATAAAATTCTACTAACCTTGTCATAACAAATTAACTCCAAAAAAAATTAATCTATCAACACCTCATAATTCATCTAAATCATGCTTAATAAATTAAAAAAATTTGGGGGCCAACATAAAACTTATGGCCAGTAAGGACAACAACAAGGGTTATACTAACAACTATATCAAAAACAAGCTCTAGACCTTCATTAGAAGAAATGATGAAAACTTTATCTCAGAATAGCATACAATTTCAAAAATAAACAAGAGTTGGCATTCAGAATCTAGAGAATCAACTGATTCATAAAGCTATTGCAGTGAGCCGATTAGAGAATTAAAATTTGGGTAAACTTCCTTCTCAAAAGATTGTAAACGTGAGAGAAAATACAAGTGCTATCACCTTGATCAGTGGTAAAGAAATAGAGGCACCACATAAGACTCCTGTTGTTGGTGATGATGAAGAATCTGAAAAGGAACTTGAAGTGTCTCTAAAGGAAGCTAAAAAAAACTAAAGCAAATTATATATCTCCTATGATTAAAAATTTTATCAAAACTTTGCCTCCTTTTCCTAACAGGTTTGCTAAATCAAAGAAAGAGGAGAAAGATAAGGACATTTTTGAAATGTTCAAAAAAGTAAAGGTAAACATACCTCTAATTGATTCCATAAAGAAGGTTCCATGATATGCCAAATTCCTCAAGGAATTATACATGTTAAAAAGGAAATTAAGGGGAGACAATAAAGTGAGTGTGGGGAAAAATGTGTCTGCATTCATTCAAAGAAAACTCCTACCAAAGTGTAAGGATCCCGATACGTTTACAATTCTATACAAAATAGGTAATGCTAAGTTTGAAAAAACAATTCTAGATCTAGGAGATTCAATTAATGTGATGCCATATTCCATCCATACTTCATTGAATTTAGGATCGTTGAAAGAAATGTGTGTTACAATTCAATTGGCTAATAGATCTAACCCTTGTCTTAAAGGAGTTGTAGTGGATGTATTAATTAGTTTTTGTTAGAGTGGTGCTCTAATGGCAATCACCTTTAGCACTTTTGTACAAACTTTATTTTGATTAATAAAACAAAAGGCATTTTTCATTGATTTGATATTCATTTATATGTGAATTGATATTGATCTTAAATCGAATTAATGAAGTCCATGATACAAAACATAACATGAAGGAAATCATGATGAGATCATGATATGAGATTCCTATCGTGTGTAATTATTTTAGTATCTAAATAATCCCTAGTCATAGGATTAATAAGACAGGAAATTATTAATCCAAACATACTAGCACATATTAGATTCCTTGATTTGATCAAGCAGTGGATCTCATAAACTGTAAGCATGAGATGTTTAGAGTTAATATATGGATGCGTACTAAGGGTAGTAAGTACATCAGATGACTCGCTATGAGATTATCATATGGATGATCTATCGAATGTCAATGATTAATCTTATCATAGAAATGGTGCAAATATCCTTAGAACTAAGGTAGTCAAGGATATTTTGGATACTAATCTTATGCTTTGACATCATTCCCTATTACTACAAGATGAGGTCACTCTTAAGGTGGTGATTGGGTACAGCTATTGGTATTCGAAGGTAATTGGGTAACTGATAAAGGATTCACCACTCCTGATAGAAGGAGATGACACTCATAGCCTCTTGTCGAGGTTATTACTCAGGAGTCTCTGGCTAGAGCAATTATGTGTCATGAAGAGAGTCTTTGATGACACATAGAGTAATGAGAACCCAGGATAAGAACTAACATCACTTGGACTTGATGTGATGTAGTCAGTCCAGTAGGAGTTGACATATAGCCCATACTCTGAACCAAGTGGGGTATAGTATAGTGAAAGGATGAATTGCATGGTAATTGTCTATAGAAAGGTTCATAAGTTAGATAATTAACTATTAAAGAGTTTGTGTGTTAATCCACTTATATTCTAGAAAATATGCATCATGAAATCCTTCATGATGTATTTGAAATAAGAGTTAATTCAATTGCCTAAAATATCCGGGAACCTAAAGGTCACACGCATACAAATCAGGTGAAAAATAAGTGTGTATGGCCTATTTTAAGTAGGCCACGATTGTACCTCATAGGGCCACGATTGAGGGCGTAGGCAAGGCATGCCACAATTGTGACCAACAAGGCCACGATCGTGACAGAAGCTGGGAAGTGACGTATAAGTGAGTTATTCACTTATGTTCACGAGGTTTTTTCACTTTTGACACACACAAGTGATAGCATAAAGTCTCTATAAGAGTTCTAGAGTGAGAGAGAGGTGTCTTGAGTCTTGTTCTTGCAATTCATGCAATTGTTGCATGAACTGAAGTGCATGCAACAAGATTCTTAGCCTATCTTCCATCATCTTGAGCATCTACTAGAACTCATCTAGTTTGGTGCTCAAATAACACTTACACATTGTTTTTTCTTCCATCTTTGTGTTTTCTTGGAGATCAAGGAAGGGTTTGGTGTTTGCAACAACCCAAACAAGGAGAAGAAATAAGAAAGGAGGAGATACACATGGTAAAAAGTTTTGTTATTTCATATTCTTTACATATCCTTGCATGCATGTGAGATTCTATGATTTTCAGGTTGCCATGATGTCAAAATCTTGATTCTGAAAATTCCGTTGCATCCGTATGCATGAGATTCATGCAACCATGTCAAACCCAACAGTGGTATCAGAGCTTGTTTATGCATGTAATAGATGATGTATTGAACACGTGCAAAGTATTTGATGGGTTGTGACTAACTTACATGTTGTTTTGGAAATTTTCGTGTAAATTGTTTTTTTTCTATTTTTCTTTCATATAAATGTTTATAAGATGTTATATTATGCTTCTGTAAAAGGATATTACAATTGAATGTCATTTGCTATTTTATTTCTAATTTATATCCAGACTGTTCATATATTGATTTCTGAGATTTTCTGGAAAACTGATTGCATGTGCTGATTTTGAAAATTTCTTATTAATTTTAGAAAGAAAAAATTTGCTTTTCTTTCACCTAAATGTTTATAAGATGTTATATCATATTTCTGTAAAAGAAAAGTTCAATGTCATTTGCTATTTTATAATGAATTTAGTTTCAGCTTGATGCGTGTATGAAGTTCTGGAAATTCTGGAAATGTGATGAACATTTATGCATGAAAATTCCATATTAATTTTTATAAAAATTATTTTTATAAATTTTATTCATGCACATGCAAGAATAGATGTTTCCACGTGTATGAGATGCATTACACTTGTTGTTAAAGTGGTTATCTTATGCATGCATGATGTAATGGTTGACTAGTGTTAGAAGTAATGTGACAAGTGTCTTACACATATGATGTGCTACTTATTTCCTATTCATTAATAAATAATTCCTAAGAATTAGGTTCTGGAATTTTTTATTAGACACATTTAGGATGTCTATAAGACTTTGAAATTTTTCCATAATTAATGGAATTTTATTCAATTAACAAATAAATTCAAAGTCAACATTGGTCAACTTTTTGAAAGTTGATGGAGTTGACTTACTTAATGACTTATAATATATTTATTTCGATTATGAGACCTAAATAAGGTTCTTATGTGATAAGAAATATATTATTTTGATGAAACTAACATGCTTAATGCATGTTCTTGAAATTACAGTTTTGGAAATTTTTCAAACATCGAATCGGTCTCTTTAGTGTCTAGTAGGTTAACTTATTTATCTTGATGATTTTTGCCGTCAAGATAATTTTGGCATGTGTCCAAATTGTTTACATAAATTTAAGATGACATAGGGATATTATAGAGTAATAATTGGTGTACGGAAATTTTGGAAACCCTAGGGATTAATTTAGAATTAATCCAAGTAGAGCATAGCATTTCTAGTATGACTAGATAAAGGCATATAAACTAGGATTCAAGTGTTTAATCTAGACATCAAAATAATTAAATTTTAGGGTTCCTAATCGATTCACATTCGTAATTTAGATTAGTCAAGACTAACAATAGTACTCGATTAGGTTCAAGAGTTAAATCGAATCACAAATTTTGGATGCATAGTCAAGTCACAATCTAAATTTAAACCTCCTTTGTGTAATACATGTATTAGATGCATTTTAAGGATAGTTATGGAAATAGGCTCAATTTAATTGAGTTATCCATAATCTAAATGTATATGTGATATACATAATCAAGATCATCCAAGTATTGATGAGACCAAAGGGCAAATCCCTCAAACCAAAATATTAGGACTTACGCCTTCCATTGGTATGGCAAGAACCAAAGTTCTTTTAAAATTGGGTTGTTAGGCAAACCCAAACCCAGTTTACATGAATATGTTCAAACCATAGAAATTAGATTTTCTGATTAATGGGTTAATCCTAACTGGAAACATTGATTTGTTGGGAGAACCTAAGGTCAACGTAGATAAAGGCGAAGTTGGGTTATATACATGGGATGTATATAAATCAAGAGTTCATAACCCAATGAGTGTGCTAAATCAACAGTTGATGGCATAAGTTGGTAGTTGCATAATTGAATACAATTGGTATGAATGATACCTACCGATTGATCTAAGGTGGCTAATTAGGCAAACCAAAGGTCATTCTTGGTGATATCGGATATCGACCCATTAAGAAAACTATAAGTTTTCTCGAATTCGTAGCGAGGGCTATGGATTTGAATAAGAATAATGTGACCTATAATGCATGTTATTAAAGTCCTTATAGATGTGCATTAAGTGTATATTCTAACACTTTGTCTCATTCTTCTAGATTATCGAATCTCATTCTTCTAGATTATCGAATCGTACGATGTCTTATAGTGTGAACCTACGCTCCCTATTAAATTCCAACAAACTCACAGGACCAAACTTCTTGGATTGGCTACGGAATTTGAGAACTGTTCTCAAATCCGAAAAACTAGAATATATCCTAAATGAACCACTTCCCGATCCCCTTGCTACCGATGCATCTGATGAAAATTAGAGAGCTTACAAGAAGCTACCAGATGATAGTGAGTTGGCTAGCTGTATAATGCTAGCCTCTATGTCACCAGAACTGCAAAAGCAGCATAAGGCTATGGATGGTCATACCATAGTTTACCATCTGAGGGAACTGTTTGATGAGCAAGCTCGGTCTGAAAGGTTTGAGACCTCGAGGTTGCTTTTCCATTCAAAGATGGCTGAGGGATCATCTCTAGTGCAGTATGTGTTGAAGATGAATGGATACATTGAGAGATTAGCCAGTTTGGGTTTCATTATGGATCATGAATTAGGTATAGACTTAATTCTGACTGGTTTGACCAACTGTCAAGAAGGATAGTAAGGCTGTGATGCTAGTGGACTCTACTTCTGGTTCTCGAAAGAAGAACCAAAAGAAGAAGAAGAAGTCCAAGAGGCTAGTGGGAGGTGTAGCCAAGAAGAAGGCAAAGGAGACAGCACCAAAGGGGATATACTTCCATTGCAACAAGGAAGGACATTGGAAAAGGAACTGCAAAGCTTATCCGGAGTCACTAAAGCAGAAGAAGGCATTGGATGCCCCACCGTCTACTTTAGGTAAGATATTTGTCATTGAGGTTAATACTATTTCTGATCATAACATTTGGGTATTAGATACTGGATGTGACTCACACATATGTGTTGATATGCAGGGTCGCAAGGATAGTAGACTGCTCAAGAAGGGAGAGATGGACTTACGTGTGGGAAATGGATCCAAAGTTGCTTCAGTAGCTGTATGGACATATGTTTTGCATCTTCCTAATGGGCTAGAGTTAATTTTGAAAATTGATATTATGTAGCCGTTGTGACTAAAAACATTATATCTATTTCATGTCTTAACAAAGCGGGATCTCATTGAACTTTTGAAGCAATGGTTGTTCAATTAAGTTGAATGAAATGTTGTATGGTACTGCTACATTATGCAATGGAATTTACATATTAGATATGTCCAATCTGATTTTAAATATCAATGATAATAAAAGACAAAAACGAGATAACTTAAAATCATCTTAATTATGGCATTGTCGACTTGGCCATATAAGTGAGAAATGCATGATTAATCTACACAAGAATGATAACTTAGGGTCATTTTATTGTGAATCATTTGACACATGTGAATCCTGCTTGTTAGGCAAGATGACAAAATTACCTTTTAAAGGAAAGAGTGAATGAATGAATGGGTTATTAGACCTAATACATTCCAATGTATGTAGTTCGATGTCCATTCATGCCAGAGGTGGTTTTGTGTACTTCATTACTTTTATCAATGATTATTCACGATATGGGTATATGTATCTAATGAGATACAAGTCTGAGGAGTTTGAAATGTTCAAACAATTTAGACATGAAGCAGAGAAGTAACTCGGTAGAAGTATTAAAACACTTCGATCAGATCGAGGTGGTGAATATTTAAACGAGGAATTTCTAACTTATCTTAGAGATAATGGGATAACATCCCAGTGGACTCGACCTTACACACCACAAAATAATGGCGTGGCTGAAAGGAGAAACCGAACCTTGTTGGACATGGTAAGGTCGATGATGGGCTTAGCAGATCTACCGAAATCCTTTTGGGATTATGCACTCGAGACTGCTGTTTATGTGACAAATAGAATCCCTTCAAAGGCAGTTGAAGTTACTTCATATGAGATATGGACTAACAAAAGGCCCTATATTTCACACATAAAAGTTTGGGGTTGTCTGGCTTTTGTGAAGCGGATTCAATCAGACAAGCTTGAAGCGAAGTATAATAAATACCTGTTTATAGGATATCCTGAGGAAACAATTGGATATCAGTTCTATAATACTTTAGAGAAGAAGGTGTTTGTCTCAATATATGCTGTCTTTTTAGAGAAAAAGTTTCTTCTAAGAGAAGATAATAGGAGCAAAGTTGAACCTGATGAAGTTCATGATGCTCAAATAGACGCAAATCAATTACCTGAACCTGAAATTGTTGTTCATGGAGATGAGACAACAGTTGAACCTTTCGACACACAAAATGTTTGTAGTTCAACTAGGATATGCAATGTTCCAGAGATATATGGATTTCTTGTAAGTGAACATAATGACGTATTGCTCATGGAGGACGATGAGCCTACAACCTATGAAGAGGCTCTGAAGAGTTCAAAATCCAAAAAATGGCTTTAAGCCATGAAGTCCGAAATGGATTCCATGTATGAAAACCAAGTATGGGCTTTGGTTGAGCCACCTGAAGGCTTAAAACCTATAGGGTACAAGTGGATTTTCAAGAAGAAAATCAACATGGAAGGTAATGTGATTACCTATAAAGGGAGGCTAGTCGCTAAAGGTTATCGTCAAAGATAAGGAATTCACTATGATAAGACATTTAGCCCCATAGCTATGCTTAAATCCATTAGAATACTCCTAGCCATTGATGCTTATTATGATTATGAAATATGGCAGATGGATGTGAAGACGGCTTTCCTAAATGATACCTATTTAAGGATGTATATATGATACAACCTGAGGGCTTCTTATCCAGAGATGGAAAAAAGGTATGCAAGCTTAAAAAATCCATTTATGGATTGAAGCAAGCATTTAGGAGTTGGAACATCTGATTTGATGAGACAATTCAAGAGTTTGGTTTCTCACAAAATCCTAATGAACCTTGTGTGTACAAGAAGGATAGTGGGAGTGCTATCATATTCCTTGTGTTATATGTGGATGACATATTACTAATAGAAAATGATATCTCAAGTTTGCAATCATTCAAAGTTTGGTTGTCCCGTAATTTTTCCATGAAAGACCTTAGAGAAGCAACTTATATATCGAGAATAAATATCTATAGAGATAGATTAAGGAAATTGCTAGGTCTTTCACAGTCAACATATATAGATAAAGTGCTAAATAGGTTTAGCATGAAGCAGTCCAAGAGATGGTTTCTTCCCATGACTCATGGGACAAAACTCTCAAAATCTATGTGTCCCAAGATGCAAGATGAGAGGACTCACATTAGTATGATCCTGTATGCTTCGACATTAGGATCAATCATGTATGCTATGTTATGTACAAGACCTGATATATCGTATGTCTAAGTGTTACGAGAAGATATCACTCAGATCCTGGTAAGGGTCACTGGGTAGCTGTCAAGAATATCCTAAGGTACTTGAGAAGGAAAAAGGATGCATTTTAGATATATGGAAATGGAGATCTCGTAGTGAGCGGGCATATAGATGCTAGTTTTCAATCTGACCAGGATGACTCCAAATCCCAGTCAGATTATATTTTCACACTAAATGGTCGAGCAGTCAGTTGGAATAGTTCCAAACAAGAGACGACTGTAAATTTAACGACCGAGTTAGAGTACATCGCAGCTGCGGAAGCGGCAAAAGAAGCTATTTGGATTAAGAAGTTTGTCATGGAACTTAGAGTGGTTCCTAGCATAGTAGACCCAATATTGTTGTATGTGACAACAATGGGGCTATTGTGCAAGCCAAGGAACTGAGGTCTCATTAGAGGTCCAAGCACGTACTCAGGAGATATCACCTGATCAGGGAGATGATTGATAGAGGTGATGTAAAGATCGAGAGAGTGCCCACATATCCAAACCTCGTTGATCCTTTAACTAAGCCACTTCCTCAGACAAAATTTGATTCTTATGTACTCGCCTATGGTATTAGATACAAAGGTGATTGGCTTTAGTACAAGTGGGAGATTATTATAGTAGTGCTCTAAAGGCAATCACCTTTAGCACTTTTGTACAAATTTTATTTTGATTAATAAAGCAAAAGACATTTTTCATTGATTTGATATTCATTTATGTGTGAATTGATGTTGATCTTAAATCAAATTAATGAAGTCTATGATACAAAACATAGCATGAAGGAAATCATGATGAGATCATGATAACGAGATTCCTATTATGTGTAATTATATTAGTATCTAAATAATCCTTAGTCATACGATTAATAAGACAGGATATTATTAATCAGACAGACTAGAACATATTATACTCCTTGATTTGATCAAACAGTGGATCTCATAAACTGTAAGCATGAGATGTTTAGAGTTAATATGTGGATGCTTACTAAAGATAGTAAGTACATTGGACGACCCACTATGAGATTATCATATAGATGATCTATCAAATGTCAATGATTAATCTTATCATAGCAATGGTGCAAATATCCTTATACTTAAGGTACTCAAGGATATCTTGGATACTAATCCTATGCTTTGACATCATTCCTTGTTACCTCAAGATGAGGTCACTCTTAGGGTGATGATTGGGTATAGCTATTAGTATTTGAAGGTAATTGGGTAGCCGATAAAGATTCACCACTCCTAATAGAAGGAGATCATACTCACGGTCTCTTATCGGGGTCACTACTCGGGAATCTATGGCCAGAGCAATTATGTGTTATGAAGAGAGTCTTCGATGACACATAGAGTAATGAGAACCCAGGATAATAACTAATATCACTTGGACTTGATGTGACGTAGTCAGTCTAGTGGGAGTTGCCACATAGCCCATACTTCGAACCAAGTGGGGTATAGTATGGAGAAAGGATGAATTGCACAATAATTGTCTATGGAAAGGTTCATAAGTTGGATAACTAACTATCAAAGAGTTTGTGTTTTAATCCACTTATATTCTGGCAAATAGGCATCATGAAATCCTTCTTGATGTGTTTGAATTAAGAGTTAATTCAAGTGCCTAAAATAGCCGAGAACCTAAGGGTCACACATGTAAAAGATCAAATGAAAAACAAATGTCTATGGCCTATTTTAAGTAGGCCATGATCATGCCTCATAGGGCCACGATCATGGATCTTTACCTTCAGTTATGCAAGCATCTATAATTGAACTAAAACAATTACGAGAGCACTTAAAATATTTTTTTTAGAAAGATAAACACTTCCAGTAATCACAATAAGGAACTTAACCAAGCTTTAAGAGGAAAAGCTTATTCGAGTTCTTAAAGACCACATCACAGCTATAGGGTGGTATAGCTTACGTTAAAGGGTATTAACCCTTCAACTTGTGTACATCGAATTCTTTCGGAAGAAGGATCCAAACCTTCAAGAGAATCATAAAGAAGATTGAATCCTTTAATGATGGAAGTGGTAAAGATGAAGATCTTGAAGTTGCTTAATGTTTGTATAATCTACCCAATTTCGGATAGTAAACGGGTGATTCCAGTTCAAGTGGTACCAAATAAGATTAGGATTATAATGGTGACAAATGAAAATAATGAGTTTTTCCCTACAAGAATTCAAAATGGATGGCGAATATGAATTGATTAGGAAGTTAAATGTTGCTACATGTAAGGATCACTTTCCACTCCCATTCATTGATCAAATGCTTGAACGAATTGCGAGATATTCTCACTACTGTTTTCTTGATGGGTATTCAAGATATAACCGAATTGTGATAGCTCCAGAGGATCAGGAGAAAACAACCTTCATCTGCCCATTTGGTACATTTTCCTACAGAAAGATGTCATTTGGACTCTGCAATGCCTTAGCTACCTTTCAAAGATGCATGGTAAGTATTTTCTCTGAGTATGTTAAGCACATTATTGAGGTCTTTATGGATGATTTTACTGTCTATGGAGATTCATTTGATGCATGCTTGGATAATCTAAAATTTTTCTTGAACGTTGCATCGAAACTAATCTTCTTCTTAATTCTTTAAAAAAATGTTATTTTATGGTTAAAAAAGGGATTTTTTGGGACACGTAATCTCATCTAGAGGTATTGAGGTTAACAAAGCTAAGGTAGAAATTATGTGAAACTTAACCTACCCCAAAAATGTCCTCGAGAAAATGGTTAGCCCAAATCGTAAAAATTGGAGCCAACAACTTGATGATGCTCTTTGGTCATATAGGACTGAACATAAGACATCAATTAGCATGTCTTCATACCAACTGATTTACGAAAAACTGTGTCATCTTCCAGTGGAAATTGAGCATAAAGCCTTTTAGGTCATTAAGCAAAGCAATATAAAGATGGACGCGGTGGGTGAATAAAAGAAACTACAACTGCAAGAATTGGAAGAGCTTAGAATTAAATCTTATGAGAATGCAGAAAATTACAAGGAAAAGATGAAAATTTTATGATAAGATGATTGTTAGGAAGAATTTTATGGTTTGACAAAAAGTCCTTCTCTACCATTGACGACTTGAGCGTTTCCCAGGTAAATTGCGTTCCCATTGGATTGGACCTTTTGTCGTTACTAATGTGCTTTCACATGGTGCAGTTGAAATTAAAAGCTTACAGATAAACAAGAAATTCACAGTCAATGGTCATCAAATGAAACCCTTCTATAAAGAATTCCAAGTGGAGGATATGGAAGTGATACGGTTAGAAAACCCTTATTATGAAGACTGAGCAATGTGGAGTTGAGTCAACGACGGTAAATAAAGGCACTGTTTGGGATGCAACTCAAGGGAAGTTGATTTCTGTCTCTTTACATTTTCACAATTGCTATTTTCCTTAAATTCTCCATTTCTTACATTTGATGTTACATTGGGGACAATGTAAGTTTTAAGTACATAGGTGAGAATCTTAGTTTGATATTAGCTTTTATGCATGTTTTGAGCTTAATTGTTGCTTATATGACTTCTTAGGAATCAAAAATTTGCTCATTTTCTCTACAGCCCCTATACGCATACCTGGGGTGGTTTGTTTAAAAACATAAAAATAAGAGTGAGCTAAACAAGCTTAGTGAGTGTAATCAGTGTACTAAAAAGAATTAAACTTTTCATAACAACATAACTGCAATATTCTTATATAATCATAAAGCTTGTGGCAAAGCATTTGCTGTAATAATTTATTCATACAATATCAAATCTAGCAATAACACAACATTTCTTAAAACACAATTTTATTTTTTCTGAAATACTATCAGGAATTACTTCTTGACATTAAACTCATAATATATAAGTTTTCATTTTCCATTTTCCTTTTTTATCAATAAACAATGGTGGCAATAAGTTTTCTGAAAACTTTTATACTGAAAATAAGTCAACCATTAGAATTGGTACTATATGGTACTCTTAAATCACTTTTTTTAAAAATAGTGGCGGCATTATTATTACATGAATTTTCTTACTCAACATAGCCCACCACTAGTTTCCTTACTATAAGGTACACTAGGACTGAAGTCACGGAGCTGGTTTTGCATTGCTTACCCCTAACTAGTTAACCACTATTTACAAAGGTAGTTCTGCATCACTTACTCGTAACAGGTTAATCATTATAAACCCATAGTTATGAAGCTAATTTTTCATTGCTTACCCTTAACAAGTCATAGAGTTGGTTTTACATCACTCACTCGTGACTGGTTAATACTATTTATGGAACTAGTTCTACATCACTTTCCCGTAATAGGTTAATGGATATAAATATACTAGTATAATAACATGTATAAAGTCTAGCAATGTACCATAGGCAAAAGTAACTCCTACATTCACAACTCATCTTATTTTCTAAATCAAGTATGGGAGGATTCATAATCATTCAACTTAATGCATAATTTCAATGTAACTTCCAATCATACAAAATTTAACTTTCAAGTTAAAACTTATATATTGCTAAAGCATAATCTTATGCTATCACTATTCACTTGTAAAATATCATTCATATAAAACTCAGCATAAATATTCATTTCAAGATCAAATAAAAACCATTTGCATAAAATCAATTTAAAGTACACTCACATGTCATCAATTCTTCTACAAAACATTTAGTCATATAAAACAATTAAAATGCATTCACAACTTTCTAGCTTCTTTTTTACCACTTCGACATCCTTCAGTTGGTTTCATTTTCCAATATGAAAAACTAATAACAATATATTCAACTCCTTAACACATTTTCCAATCAAATACGCCATAAACCATATCAACTTTATTACTCTCCATATACACTCCATATACTAATTCTTCTCCAAATAATAACATAACACTTTATATAATAATTCCAATACCACAAATACACTTAACGACCATCCTTAATCACATTCACATGGTCATTACATCATAACCATGCATTTATGCCAAAAATGCCTTCAAGACTAAACTTAACATATTTAACATTAAAATTTTCCAATTCAATTCCATTTGATTTCTAACACTTAAAACCAATCCAAATTCACTTCCATGACATTTTAATACACACATTTAAGCCATAAATTTTCATTAACAATTTTTTTTCCAAAAATAAGAACTCTAGGCTAAATTTCATCCAAAACCAATTCCAAATCAATTCTTTTTCTTTTCTTTACTTCATTAGCATTAAAATCATACTATAAACATCATAAAACATCAAAATAGGAGTTTAGATCACATCACATTAACAACCCTAACCATAGCCCAAAACTCATCCAATCATTTTCATGGTTTTTCTTTCATTCTTTCATCATTAAACTAACTTCCCAATGTTGTTTATTAATCTTAAATCATCAAATGACAAAATAAAATACCTTAAGCAATAGATCTTATCTTTGACTAAGTTTGACCAAGGCTTCACACGTTAGGTTTTCTTGATTTTCTTCTCCCAATTGCTTCCAATGTAATAAAACCTTGATATTACATCAAAAGGGTGTAAATTAGACCATCAAAACCAAATCTAAACTAAAACACAACAAATCCAATTTTTCACCAAAACTAGTAAACGTACCTACCCATTTTCTTCTTCCTCTTCACTTGGACGGCTATGTAACCTTATTGGATGCTTGATTGGATGTAGAAGAGCATGAAAAATGTTTTGGATCGCTTCTCCTTGTCCATAGTCGAACCTCTCTTTATCCTTTCTCTTTTCTTTTCTTTTCTCTCTCTCTTCCTTCCTTTCTTCATCAATGGCGTAACTTACCTTTCTTTCTCTTCTTTTTGTTCTTCTTTTTCCACTCTCACTTGCACTCTCCATTCACTCTCACGGCTATGTTAAAAGAATAAAGCAAAATGTTGCTTTTAGACTCATTTATTAGATTACACATGTCACCTTCTTATTTGTCATCAATAATGACTCATCACACAAGTCATGTTCTCATTGGTCATATCTAATGACTCATCCATCAACTAATATCATGTAAGAAGAACAAATTGCCCTTTAATCCGTTTAATTGATCAAATTAAATCCCAAAAATATTTCACAAACATCTTATCATCAAATTGACCATGAAATACACTAATTACGGTCAATACTTATTGATTGGATGCTTTAAAAAATTTACTATGGGTTTAAAATGATCGATATCCATTATTTTTCAAAAAGAGCATTTTAACCCTAGACTTTCGAAACTCCCGAAATTCATTCGATTACGCTTATTTTTGATCCATTTCAATATCATTAGATTCTAATACATATTTCGGGTATTTTTCAAATTTTCAGGATTGGGTCCATAAAATCACAATTCAAGTGAAAATACTATTCACCTAAATTATTCATTTGAAAAAACTATTCACTGAAATCATCAAGATTCACTCAAAAGTGTCACTTAAATCGTCAAAGCACATTTTGGGGCTTTTAAATCTTGTTTGGACTCATTCCGTAGCTTTTCAGAGTTTTCAAAAAATTTTCGAGAAATTTCTAGTCGACTCTAGAAGCATCTCTAGTATATCCATTGTAACACACCACTACCATAAGACATATGCCCGAAATTCTTGAGAATATTCAAGCACATACCTTACAGGAATGGCATGTTAGAGCAATCAAATTCACTTAATATAGCATTGTACATATCAGAAGTAATCATAAAAACAACTTATCTTATTTCATTAACAAAACATGTTTTACACTATTATTTCATTACAAACCATTCATATATTTACATTATAGAAACCATCTGTGATCACACTATTTTAAACAAAAGATTCTTCATGAAATGAAAACTATACAAAGTATTCTATCTAAAATCCTTAGATGACAGTTGACCAGACCTTTGAGTCATATCTTAATCCAAAATGGACAATATTAAACTTCAGTTAGCTTGCTCTACTAGCAAGGTCTCCTCTCAAGACCCGAAAATTAACGTTGCAATTTTGATGAGCTTCGCAAACTCAGTGAGTGAACCATCATCGATGTGTGCACTCAAAACACAACACTTATATATCAATGAATAACATTCAGCTCAATCAAAGTAACACTTCATTTAGGGCTATAACTCATATTCTACAATTTTTATTTAAAAATACAATCACTTTTTAAGTTATTCCAGAAGTACATTCTAAATGTAAGAATATTATGTAATCATTTTAGAACATAACACTCATTTATCACAATTCTTCATATCACCATCAAAGTCATAAGCATTTCTCAATATCAACACAAGATAGTTCAATATTCATTTGCAATCAATATCATGAACTCATTTAAAGATACAAATGTAAAAGCAAATGAGACTTATTCCATTTTAACTTTGTTGTGACCGAGTGTCTATTTCACTGTCTTGTACCTGTTGTGGATACTGGGCTCTTTTCAGTACTATGCTGTATCTATTGTGGATACTGGGCTCATTAATCATTGAGCCTGATCCTCTGATGTGCATAACTGAGCTTAAAGCTCTTTTCACGTTGGCTACTCCGGTCTCAACTCCTTTATGTAAACATGCATCATGTAATAGAGTATAATAGTTCATATAATATATCATCAATTACTTTTAGTCAATAAGCACATTCAATTTTCACAGTTCATTAGATCTAAGTCTGACATTCAATAAATAGTTGAGCATTCAATTTTCCTTATTCACATTCAAATTACAAACACTCCTGATATAGTCTTGAATATCAAACTCCTCGAACAATCAATTGTCCAGAATCAATAATATCATAATTATATCATTATCCATTCAATATAGAGGAATTAATTTAATCAACACAATTTGAATAGAACATATTACCAATTGAAATCTCACATCTAGGTTACCCACTATACATACAATTCCAACAGAAGCATGAATATTTGAGTCTACACAACTAGGTTAACTCACAGTACACTCTAGTTAGTTATTGCCTCGACATGCTGGCAATGTCTGGATGGTGTCAGTTGATGTGTGCCTCTAAATCAAACAATACACATATGTACACATTACTAATTGATCAATCAAATAAATGCTCAAGGTTACATATGTATATGTATCATGTTTAATGCATGCTCAATTGATTATTTCAGGTATGAAATCTTATTCACAAATCATACTTATACATTCGTCGTGGTTTGTGCATCATTTAGTTTGCAATTAGGTATATGCCTTAATACACTTGATCACTTTCAATTCATCAGTCACACATTTATCACTCTTTTTCATAGGATTATACACTCACACAATTTCCTAGTTCTCTCTCAATCATTCCTAATTCATCAGTTACATACTTTGAATCACATTACATTCATGAGAACATCTTTATATCATTATCAACTCATATTTTACTCTTATCCTTGAACATTTCCATGATCAAAAAGCTTCATCCATACCTTATATACATTTCTCATGTTCTTAAGATCATGTTTACATTAAAAGAAATCATTTATTCCTTAAACAAATCAAAATTGCCAGATTTGAACTCAACCTCATCAAAATAGTCCATTCTTTAGGTTATGACTTCAATTAACTACATAAACTTATCAAGATATCTTCTAGCCAAATTGTTTCAAAGAAGCATTAATCAAACATCAGCAATCATTTTTCATGTTTTATACTTTGAGTAATTCGAGCTTTAAAGTCCCCAAAAATTAGGAAATAATATAAGGTTTCTGCACAGGGATCTGTCACAAGAAGCATTAGGAAAACAAGCATCACTCAAGCTCTAGCTACTATTTTATTAAGACACTTTCACATAGTTCAAGCTAAGACCTATATATATAACTTTTATTCTTTGATTTTCTTCAAGTTCGTGCTCTAAAGATATGTAAAATTGATCGAAAGAGCAAGATGAAATTGAAACCAGAATTTTGACATACAGCTCTAATTTTCTAGATTCAAGAACACTTCAATAATGCCTATATTTACCATGAATTCTTCATCAATTATACCTCAAATCCCAAATTAAATCATCCATATGACAATCCTTAAGTTACTTTTTTCGTACATGCAAAAATAGATTAGAAAAGTACCTAAGTTCATGCAGAAATTTCCAGCACAATCAATCATTAACATCATATGTAATTCATCCTAATTCATCATCATCAATTCTCTATCATAACATGCTATAAACACTAATCATTTACTTACATTTTAAACTCCAATTTCAGATTAAAAGATCAAGCCAATCCAGTACTCCAAGCAAGCAGAAACATCACACGTTCAAGGTAAAATTTAGATGGATTTCAGCTAGGTTTAGTAAGGCAACTTTAAGCTGATCTTTTACTTAACTTTGTGAGGCTAAAACATGGTTTATTTGTGTAACAATTTGGCATAACCATAAGCAAGTTCAGGGTAGTGAAAGAAAAGAGTTTCAGTGATGTGAGCGAGAGAATAAAGAATAAGAAATGAGTTGAACCAAGTTTGCTCCTGCTGAATGTTACACCTAAGGTTTTAGGTGTCATCTAATGAAATGGTCATAAGTTTAACGGCATGTTCAACATTTATTAAGTATAGGTGCTGCCATATGTTACCATTAAAGCTAGGTCACATGTCATTTAAGTACAGTAACCATTTTTCCATTAATCAATGCCATTTGTGATCAACTTACTAGTTCATTTGTCCCACAATGATCAATGCCAAATGTCAGTAAATTATAGACTTAATCATTCTAATTTTCATGTATCAATTTATCTTATCACTTGGCATTTTTCCTAGACCAAATATACATTATAATCCCTCAATTTTCCAATTATATCAATTAATTCCAGATTTGCTACTTGTAATCAATCATATTAAAGTTCAAGGCATAAATATGGTACAATTCACATAATTAATATTTTAAACTTTTCATACCCTGGAATAAATCAATTGGGTGCATAAGTTATCTTTATAATATATTCTAGTTCATACTTCATGTATATGCTAACGATATACATGTGAATGAAATGCAAATTCATGAATTCCAATGACAACTAATGCTCTAGCCCTCAATATGGAAATCGAGTTATTACATTCATGATCTCCATTATAACCTCAATAATACATTTAATCGCTTAAATTACTCTATAAAATGCATTTACAGCACAGTACACATTATAATAATTAGATTGGGATATTACAACTATTCAATTTAGTTTTCTTATTTCTCATAAGTTAAATATGCAACTTCATAAATAACATATTTATCAATCCTTCATGACAATTACATATGACTGAATTCATAGGTAGCTATAGAATAATCAACATCAAATAAATTTGATCAATTAATATTAATTATTCATGAAATATAAGAACATAAAATAAGAAATACTTCAATTAAAACATGAATCTAGGTTTAGAACAAAGCCTCACAAAGTTCCAACTAAAGTTTTGAATCCCTTGAATCAAAATATTTGGCATTAGCCACTAATGGTTTTAGTTCTGACACAAAATATAGAAGAAAAGATGAAAGGTGAATAGAAAATTACAAGAAAATGAAATTGGGTGATTGAGAAAAGTGAAGGACGTGTTTTTCTCCTCTTTTCTGTCCCAAAAACTAGCCTCCTTTTATTCTACCAAACTCCCCTCTAAAATAAATCCAAATCCCTATATAATAGGATTGGAATAAATGTATTAATTAAATTGCAACCATTTGGATGAATCTAGCATTAGGAGTGATCTTGCCTTATCCAATGTAACAATCTGTCCACTTTTTTTAAAATTTTGATTTTGATCAATTTTCGTCCAATTTGATGCAATCTCCACTTATCATCTCTTAAAAAAATAAATATTAATTTTTTCCGATTTAAGAACCAAAATTAAACCAAAACAAGAGAGATAGATCTAATTAACATAACTAAATAACATTTTATTAAATTCTCCCACATTGGACTCACGTTTGTCCTCAAGCATTCATCAATGATCCTCATGATAACCTATCATCTTCTTTCATGTTATGTATAAATATCCCAAAAGCTAATACATATTAAAGGTTCAAGATAAAACAATAATTAAGAGAACAAGCACTCATAGTACAAATATTTTCAATAAATATATGGTATCTTACCAATTTCATTAAAATAAAATCAAACAAGACTCAAAATCCTCTCATGGATTTCACTCTGTATACTTAAAGTGTCTAGGATTCATTAGGCTCTCAAATCAAATCAAATCATAGTGATTTATTTACATAATCTTGCTCATGAATAATTTCACCACCACTAATAAACATTAACTTAAATCCATGGAATTTGTAAAAGGTTGTAACATGGATTAGGTAAAGGTATGAAAAATAGAATTTTTAGGTTAAACAAATTGAAGGAAATCATACAAACTTATCTACACAAGTTTCAACTTAAATTAGTCTATAACTCACTTAATTCAAATAGTATCCTTTTAATCACCTCATCTTTTCTATTTTTATTTTTCTAAAAAAGAATGGCAAAGAGGAGATCTCTTTTTTCTCTTTTTTAATACTTCTCCCCCGTTCTATAAAAATTGAAAAATCAAAACAATGCAACTTGAATCAACAAATTTATTTTTTATGGAAATAGACAAATCTTATGTAAATAAGCTTTATATACTTCATTCATTAAAAATTATTAAGGACTTCAATAAAAGAAGGGTACAAGTGGTTTGTAACAAAGTTATAATGCAAGAAAAGAAAGGTTAAGGGTTAAATAAGTTCTCAAGGGGTAAAAACAAGGTAGGTTTATTTAGGTCAAAAATGGTTATCCTAAATGCATCCGTCATCTTCATAAATAAATTCATAAAAAGGTTTAGTCTCAAAATGTATTCAAGAGCAAGTTTTAGCATAAACAATCTATATTTGATAATTTATCCTAACTTAGAGATTATCTCTAAACAACAAAGTTACCACACAAGGAATAATCAATATTTATGATAGTATTCATATGTTCAAGCACAAATCATAAAGTTAATCATAGTATATACTCTCGCTCCCCTATACCTAAATCATGCATTATCCACAACGTATGCAAAAGATGCTCACATACCACAAAAATAATCAACATAAAATTAAAAAGAAAAGTAGAAAACTTCCTTAAGTTGTAAGCAGCTGAATGAGATGTACAGAGGTTATCGAACATCACAATCCTCTTAACGATATCACTATGAACCTCTCTAGGGAGTCAAGCGGTACAAAATGAAATGTTCTCTTTTGTTACTCGAGTAACCTCCTTTTACTTAAACAATCCTTATCCAATGGTTCCATCTCATAGGCTATATATATATCCATTTCAGTCATATCAAGTAAATTGAGATTAATAGCCAATTGAGTAATAAAGGAACCAAGACACAAGTTGTTGTTATAACAAATAGTGGTGTTAAAATGCATAGCGAACAAAGTAACTAAATGGATATGTACTTTACGTACCATACAGTAAATAAAAAAATCAACTTTAATACAAGTACAAGTTATGTCCTTCCTTTATAGATATTAAAAATGATTGAGTGGGAAATTTTACAATTTCTTATCCCTTAATACGCTGCAAGTGCTTGGGTTGTGAGTGTAGTATATGAGATGTTGGTCCCTCGAGGAGTTAGTGAACTAATTGAATTCTAAGTTTTATAAAGCCTAAAGGATAATTAAAATGAAAAGAAAAACAAAAAAAAAGTAAATAAATGAATATGGATTGATTGAAAATGAAATTGTAAAATTAACATAAAGAAATCAAAATTGAGCACCTCTAATGAACAATCAAAAATCACATAAGGAAGATTAGCCGATTATGAGAAGGGGGATTTATCCTATCATTAAATGCTAACATGATTACTTTTGAGTTAATTCGATATTGGTACTAGACTTTCAAAGGGTGGATTACTCTCTCTCAAGTTATAATCATTAAATGCTAAATCATAAACCCTAATTGAATTATGAACTTGGCAATCTCTCAATTAAAAAAATGCCCACACATCCAATTAGATCTTAAGCCCTCTAATAGACTATGGGGCTCTGACATAAGATCTCTTCATATAAATTACTGATCTGATTATTTGTATGATCTATTTAGATTGTTTAACTCTTTTACCCAATCTAATCATTTTGTTATTAGTTCGTTCTCTAAATTTATTATCGAAGCATTTGAATACAAAAAATAATTACAATACCTAACGTATTAACATCAAAAGAAATCATATTAACATTAGTTCAAGAACAAATCCCTAAAGGATTTTAAAACATCATCATGAAACCCAAATGCATCACTATCAAATCCACCTCGTACATTCATAAGAAAGAATAGAAAGATGAAAAGGAAATGTGATAGGTGTGCATTAGGATATGTTTTTATAAGTAATTGGCATGTATTTTCTAGCATAATTGTTGTTTATTATTCTAGTTTAGGATTCATTTTGTATGTTTTCATTAAGTTCGATTTCCATTGTTGTTCTTGTGTGTTTGATACTAATTAAGGGTAAGAATTTCTTATTTGTGTCTAGGAAAGGAGATGAAGCAAGTTGGAGGATGAACAAGAGAGTAGATAAGAGAAGACATGAGGATTACATCTAGGACCAACTCCCACGTTCGTCGGAGATTCCCATGAGCGTAAGAATTACATGCAGAAACATTCTGTCATGATTTCCCACGTCTGTGGGAATTAGGCAAATTCCCACAGACGTGGGAAATCATGACAGAATGTTTCTTCCTGTAATTCCTACGCTTATGGGAATCAAGCAGATTCCCACGGACGTGGGAATTGAAACCCGAACTAATATGCGAGGCTTCATTAAACCTAAGGTTTTTGGACTATAAAAAGGGAAGGAAGCCTCCATCTTGAAGGTAGACGACGCCTACCTGTAGAAAGACCATCCTTGGGTGAAGAACACATGTTTGGAGCATCAAGGAAGGATTGAAAACAAAGATCATCATCAAGATTGAGCAAAATAGCACATAAACACCAAAATTCCAGATTTTGGCAAAGAAGAGAAGGAGTTTTCTTATTCACTTTCTATCATTTTAATCTCTT